>QRFJ01005561.1:0-56628 GCA_006176705.1 Cocos nucifera | reverse complement strand
AGACTTGGTTTCTTACCATACCATATCTTATACGGTGCGGTAGGAACAGTTTTAGAGAGAACCTTATTCAGTAAGTATCTTGTAGTTAACAAACAGTGTCCCCAAAGGAAATCAGGGAGGTCTGTGAAGCTCATCATGGGTCGAACCTTATCTAATAGGATTCGGTTCCTTCGTTTTGAAACTCCGTTGAGTTAAGATATTAAAGGTAGAGTTCTTTAAGAGACTATGCCATTTTCCTTGAGATAGTCCAGAAATTTTTGACTAAGGTATTCACCTCCTCGATCTGATCGAAGAACCATAATGGGTTTTCCAATTTGCTTTTCTACTTCATGTCTGAATTCTTTAAACTTTTCAAAAACTTCAGACTTATGTCTCATAAGATACACATACTCATACTTAGATAAATAATAGATAAAGATTATGAAGTAAACAAAGTTGCCTCTAGTCGGCACATCAATTGGGCCACACACATAAGTATGTACTAGGGCAAGAAGATCCGTGGCCCTTTCCCCATGTCCTACAAAGGGAGCTTAGTTATTTTGCCATGAAGACAAGATTCATAAATTGGAATGATCAAAGTCAACGACTCAATTAGCGTCTTCTCCAATTTGTAATTCTATCATTCTGCTTATATGACATTAGTCATAGTGACATAGATACCTATCATTGACTATCCCTAGGTCGTTCATGGTATTCACATTTGCTCGATATTAAAAATAGATACATCAATATGTAACTGATAAGACCGTTAATAGGAAACCCTTGCATTTTATTTCTTTCATAAAGAATATTACAATGGTCCTTAAGAAAACTAATTACATAGCCTTCTATGCAAGGCAAGAAATAGAAATCAAATTTCTGCTTGTGTGCAGGCAACATAATACAATCTTTAACACAAATCTAAATAGATGGTAGTCGAAGAAGATATGTTCCCAGACCATGGTAGCAATTCTTGCTCATTTGATGTGTAGGATCATCTCACATCCCTCAGTCTCTGCTATCGCTTCAAATCCTACATAGAAGTGCACAAGTGAGCACTAAAACCAAAGTCAAGCACCTAACTGGATGCAGATGAAATCGTAAGGTTAGACTCAATAACGAGCATACCTCTAGAAGGACCTGCCTCCTTTTTCTTTAGGGTGGCCAGGTAAGTAGGGTAGTTCTGCTTTCAGTGGCCGTCATTGTTGCAATAAAAATATTTTCCTTTGTCAGCGGCCTTCTTCTTCAGCTCTGCCTTTTTCTTCTTTCCTCCTTCCATCTTCTGCTTTCTTATAGACTTCTTCTTCTTTCCAAAAGACTTTCTTTTGGAAGAAGTCCGTTCCATAGCAAGTATTGAAACTTTAGAACTTTTCATGGAAAGCTCAGTGGTAACCAGCATATTCATAAGTTTGACCAAGGAATTTTGAAGTTTATGCATGTGGTAGTTCATGATGAACTGCCCATAAGCATTAGTCAAGGATTGCAGAATTATATCATTCTATAGATCCAAGTCTAATCTTACTCCGAGCTTCTCAAGCTCTTCCAAGTCCTAGATCATCATCAGATAATGATGTTGGACTGACTGCCCATCACGCATCTTAGCCTTGAACAGTCGTTTAGTGACTTGATACTTGGCTGTGCGACTCTATTCACCAAACATCTCCTATAGATGAGCCAACATTTAGCGAGCAGTCCTGATATCTTCATATTAGTGCTGAAGTTCATCAGACATCAAGCCCAACATATAGTATCTGCTCTTGTTATCATCATCTGTCCAATTATCTAAAGATGCTCTCTGCTCAGCGGATGGACGAGTAGATAAGGTGGGAGGATCCTGGTCCAGTATATGAGTTAACTTCTCCGAATCCAAAATGATTTTGAAGTTCCAAAGCCAATCCTTATAATTTGGTCTGGTTAGACTATGGGTGTTTAGGATTCGTGCTAGTGGGTTGGATGCAGACATTTTTCTATAAAGAGTCATAGTTTCTAGTTAGATATTGTAACTAAGACTTAACCAATTTATGTAGGGATTTTATTTTTAAACAAATTAGCTTCCACTATTTTCTTAGATCCCTACACTTCCTCTATAAAGATGCAAAAATCTTCATGATTACTAATTTCTAGTGGGTGGTGCACTCCCACCGACTTACTCATCACCTCACCTAATAGTTATTGATGATGGGTTAGCTAATGAGTGAAGAACTCTTGTTCAATGATTCTCTAATGATGATGCATCCAAACTTGGTCTCTAATTCATGAATCTCACCATGTCTGAAATATTGATCCACTCCTTAGTTAAGTCAGATCCACCATTTGCATAGATTGGATTCCTAATTAAGTCTCTCACCATATCTAGAATATTAAGCCCAAATCATCCTCCAACTTGTAGCATCCAATGCCTAATAGATATGGTTGCATCTTCTCGATGCAACTGAGCCACTATAACCAGTTGAGAATAATCATTCTCGGGAAGGGCCCGCACATCTACAATGGTGGAAGACCTTAGACTTAATCTTTTCTTAGGAAGATTTGATTTAGGTCTCCTTAAACTAGACTTGACATAGTCATAACCATTATGACTAACCTAGTGGCATGGGTTAGCTCGGATTATTGACCACCTCAGATGAGAACTGAGCCAACAAATATGGTCAAGTAAGTGAGATCAGTGGAAGGGATATGCCATTAACTCGACAAGAATGCATTCAAGTCGAGTAGCTCCTAATTAAAAATTAGTCGATCGTATCTGCCAGACTTACCTTAGACACCAAATTATTAAGCCAGAATCTATTGGATTAGCCTACAATCCAGACTCTAACTACTGAGCTTAATTAGGTCTTAGCTTGATCGATCACACACATGACTCGATCTTGACCCAGACTTAATCCATATAGGCTGTAATTTAACACTATTTGATTCCAATCTAACCAACTCTTATCTCGGTTTGATCAACCATTTATACCTAATTGAGCTACCCAGGCCCGAACCCAATTTTATGAACATGTCTAAGATCTAAAAATTCTCAATTTTAGATCTAATATGTTTCATAATCTTAATTCTTAATTAAGTTTAGGGTTCATAAACAAAATATGTAAATGAGATCCTAGGGTTTTAGGATCTAAGATTTTGTAGAAAATAAGTTTTCAATTTTTGATTAAGGACGAATGCGTAGCACCCCTACACATCATAAGAACACCCCATTGAATAGAGGGAGAGGGTCTTTAAACCCTACTTTATTCTTATAATCGGATGGCCAAGGGAAATGCCTTAATTAGAAATATGACTAATCTACAAAACTAATTACATCTAAGCATATATCTCATATAAAAATTGATCTAATTAAAACATGTTTTGCATACATCTCATGTATCATATCATGCATATTTTTTTGATCTAAATTATCTCATAATCTTCTAAAAAATTAAATTTAAATTTGATCACGTCAATTAAAATTTAATCTAGATCTTTTGTAGAACTATTGTACAACTAGTCTAAACATGCAACTATCATATCTCATATGAACAAATTAAATTAAATTTATTTTTTATTTTTAGATCTAATTATACATTTATAAGATCAAAAAATAGTAAATAAATAGATCTCAAAATCATAATTAATCAAAAAAAATTATGATTATACTTGACTACACATAGAACAATTCTATTCCTAGTCTAGTTATGTATCTCATACATATTAGATCTAGATTAATTAATTTTAATTTTTTAATTTTTTGATTTTATATCTAATCATATCTCATGTGATATCTAAAGTTATGAATTTATTAGATTAAATTAGATCTAAATAAATTTTATGCAACCTGGCTCTGATACCTATTGAAGAGGAAAATCAGATTTTTTGGGTCAGGTTCGTTCAAATCTAATTGGATAGAGAGGTATATTTCAAAAATTTTCTCTTAGATCAAAATCAGATCTGACACTTTTTGGATCAAATTTTATGATATAATAAATAATAAAATTAAATTAAATTAAATCTAAATTAATGTTATCTTATTTGCTGGGTAATCTGATTACGCTTTGATGATCCTGTTGATTACTTGAGGTTTTGGATCTAGCCATGCAAGCGCCTGGCCTCTACCGATATCCACTCAGACTAGATCTAGAGATCTTCTCCTTCTTTATCACTTTTTCAAAAATTAGATATGGATCTGATTTGGAGGATTTTCGAAACTCCTTTCGAAGATCTGTTGTCATCTCCGCAGCAGTGCTGCCTTTTCCATTTCTCATTTGCCTTTTCTTACCTAGATCGCACCAAACTAAAGCCCAACTTTCCTTGGGCATGGAGAGGAGAGGGAGGATCAGAAGATGGCATGAAGGAGGGAGAAGGGTAGCCTTGGGGTGTGGCTAGGAGAAAGCTCTCTTAAAGTGGGGCACAGATAGGGTTTATTTATAGACCCTACTATGCCATGCCGTGCCAAATGATCTCAACCAATCGTGCTGCTTCGTGCAATCAGATCTAAATCTAATTAGTGGGATGACATCATATGATCCAGTCGGATGAGTGCTCCATCGATTCATCCTTAGATGGTGCCTATGACTGGTCAAAGTCTATGGCAGGGGTCATCTAAGTTGAATCCAAGATGCAACCTGGAGTCCCATCTGGATGGAACTCCAGGCGTCCCTATCCATGGGTGCACGCCATCCTAGGGCATGTGCCCCTTCTTTCAAAATCTAGTAGGAGAAGCCCCTATCTGCTCTCCAATAAGTTGATGATACATGGGCAAATGTCCAAGGGTCAAAGATCAACATTTGAGCAAAGTCAAAGGACAAGAATCAGAAAGGTGATGGAAAATGGTAGGTGTTATCTCAAATTTATCTCATAAATTATGACAACCTCTTTTCCTACTTGGACAAGCTCTAGTCAAACCAAGTAAAGGTACCCAAGTGAGCACAAACATGTTTGGCTCAGTTGAGATAATTTTTAATGATAATAGAGGGAGAATGTTAGGTTCAATCATGTGCTAGCATGATTTTCTTGAACCTAACTGAATCTAATTCAAATCAATTGAATTGGGTTAGTCCAATTGATGATATCCAAATCTAAAATTTGTTTGTTTGATCAGTTAGGTTCAGTTCTATCTGGTAATTAGATATGTCGTGATCTCCATCATCGACATCATCGAAACTTCCTTCAATGGATCAAAACTCTTCTGATTCAGACAACTAGAATGATCGATCATCTAAATCATTCTAATTGCTCCCAAAATCTACCAGTGACACCTAGCAGTATATGGTGGCAATCCATCAAAATTGAAAATGAACCTCTTGGTGTAGTTACTTGTGTGATTAAGTTCTTCTATCTTGAGCTCCGATCAGATTAGGGTTAAGATGAACTCGTCAAACCCTAATTTCTATCATATGATTTATCTTCGATTCAAAGTCCGAGTGAAAACCTTAATAGAAACTCTTTCTATTATTTCAGTCTTTGCATGAGCATGGCTTATGACTTTGATTCTCATGATACCATCATAGGGCTGCTCCTCATCCACGAGGTAGATAGATTCCCTCTTGGTGCAATCCAATTCCTACAATGAACATGTTATACCCGACATCCACCTCAGGATTCCAAATGGCTAGGAGACCGAGTTATGGTGTAGTCAAACTATAACAACCTCAAGGTGAACTGTTGATGCACCTCAGGACAAAGAACCAAACACACCACTACAACTTCGAGTTAGTCATCGATGAGAAGGTAGACTTCCTTATGACTACTTAAGGTGGTCATGCTCAGTGCCCTCATTCTCTAATGAGTATCTGTACTCTTGCTCTGGTGTCTCTACACCGTACACTCAAGACTCATCTACTATGAAGAAGCGATTGTACACTAACCTTGTAGGTCAATCACCATCCTCATGACGATCCTACGGTTAAGAGCATTTTATGAGTTAATAAATGAAAATTCATGTCTTAAATTTTCAACTCTTGAAAATTTGAATTATCATTACCATTAACTCAAGGGATGTATCACAAACACTAAATACACATATGTGATAGAAAATAACCCATTTTATTATTTATAGTCAATATTATAATTTTACCCCTAGATGTGTATTACAAGTGTCAGCCAATTCTGGCTTCTAGGGCATGCATATCTAACATCAAATTGGATTTAAGTAGCCTTAATTAGAATCTGATTTGAATCTGATTCGAATTTAGGTGCTAGGATTTGCAAAATGTGCTAGCATATTTAGCCTGCAAATATGATCTAATCCAATTAAACCCTTAATCAATTCTCTTTGTGTGTAACCCATTAGGTTCCACATCTAGCCAGAAGTGGACCCCGATGCAATTTGACCTAATTTGGTTACAGCTTAACCAAACTGATTTAGGTCAAAAGTTGCTAACCCAATTTTATCTATTAGAACTCTTTCTAATTAACAATCAAATTAAATTATTTAATTCAATCAAACCCATAAGATAAGGTTCACATCTAGTAATATATCATATCTACCTAGAAGATATGAAATTTTGATGAAAATACCAAAAATATCTTTCAATGGAAAGTTATCGTGCAATAGGATCCTTCAATCATCCTGCATCCCAAATATGACTATGGATATGAAATCATATCAAATCTATTTTCATATTCATTTTTCTTTCAATTATATGATGATGATTTGATTAATGAAATATTAGAAATCATTTCTAATTTTCATCAAGCTTTCATCAAAATCTTCTTGAATCATCATTCGATTGAAGTAAGTAGGATGCAATCTCCTCTTGCTAGGAGTGATCGATTCCTTGTTGACAAACTCATAACCTCTATATACAATCCTCCATATCTAGATCACCTCATACATGCCTAAGTCATGAATGAGTATGAATCAAAATACGGATTCATGCATAAAAGATTCTATGGTAGTCTCAGGTCAAAGGATTACATGCACAACTATCACTATGAAAACCATCTATTGACATGCAGATAAGACTCCATTAGATGTTCTCAAATTAAATGAATTCAGTGAACTCATTCTCTTATGAGCATCCACATCCTTATATTAGTATCATACATAAGTGATTGTGAGATCAATCACCCTCTCCATCAAGCATACATAGGATGTGCTAGTCTTACCAAAAATATTGATCCCAACTCAATGTTCCATCGACAAGGAATATTTAAATTAGAGTTTTAAAATTTTAGATCTCATAGGTATAATCTCATCATAATCCTAAAATCATAGTCCTAATTTATGAAGTTCATCATAATTTAAATAAATAATTAAGAAGCATTATATGATGAAAGAAGTTGCCTTTATTTACTTAAAAATACAAAAGAAAGTTCAAAATCACTTAAATTTTAGATTGGCTTAAGAGCATTATCCTTATCAACACCCTAAGAAACTTGAATGAAAATATAAAAACGAAATTAATACAAACACTATGAAGCCCAAGCAAGGAAAATTTGAGTTTCTTTGCTTGTTGAATTGATTTCTTCTTCTTAAATGCTTGAGAGAGGTAGGTGAAAATCTTCAATGTTGATGGCCTAACTTCTCTCTATTTGAGGATGATTTGCCATGGAAGGACAGAGGATAACTCTGAAAATAACTTATTCTCTTATCTTTTCAGCTCACTTCTTTATCTTTCTCAATGGATATCCAATAAATTTTCCAAAAGCTCCTCAATTCTTTTCCAAGTGTCTTTTTTAATATCCTTGAAGTCTTCCACAACTTTAAGTCTTCTACTATGGCTGTATTTAGTGTTCTAGCCATTGAAAGATATAAAATCACCAATAAGAGTCATTGTGGGCAAAAAGCTGAAGTTATAAAATACTATCCATTATAGTCATTTGATTGACTCAAATTTTCTTTGTGTCAATGTAGTCCATCTCTAGGTCAACTCACAAATCAACTGAGTTAGCTCAGTCTCCTAACTTCAAAAATCTAGCTTTCTATCTTTCTTTTACTAGGATTGGGTCGACTAAATCTTCTACTTGATTGACTCAGCTACAATCACTGGGTCTGCTTAGTTTGTCACTAGGTCAGCTCAGTCCTCTGCCATCAAAAATATGATTTTTAGTGTTTCTTCTTCACCGAGATTGGGTCAGCTCAGTCTTCCACTAGGTCAATTCAGCTGGCATGCCAAGTGTGCCATGGGTTCTTAGACGGCCTTTCTTCTCCAATTTGATTTTTAGACTAGACTTGCCTTCTTAACTTGATTTAATCCTCATTAAAATTCTTTGCAAGGTGTGTCTAGTCAAGAGTTTCTTCACTAAGTCATGAGTGGTGGTTCTTTTGTCCAAATCTTGGGAAACCTTGAATCATTTATCTTTAGTAAGCACTAAGAATAGTAAATTTATGCATCCTCATAAATGTTGTTAGACTTTATAATTTTTACTCAAAACTCTTTGTCATCAACAAAATCAATATTTAGGCTTGTAGAACCTAATGTGGTGATCTAAAACCTCAAAATAACAAGAAGGCCAGTCAAAGCAAGAAGCCTAATAGGTGACAACTATAGCCTGCTCGCATGTAGGTGGAGTTGGCTCAGATACAGATCGAGCTTGCTCGGATTGATATTGAGCCGACATGGATCAATATCAAGCTGGCTCTCTCAAACAGACAGAAGATTGTGTTCGAAAATCTATGACATGAGAAGCTATCAAGCCAGCATGAGCCTCAGTCGAGCCGGCTCATATGCGAAAGATAGATCTACATGAGGTTTTGTTTGGTCTTGGATTGGATTTGATCCAAGGAGTCTTAAGACCTATTTAAGAGGTTTTAAGGGGGCTAATCTTTTGTTTGGGATGATAATTAAATCCAAAGGGATGTGTGCATGTAAGATATGGGTGTACATGGGGTCGAAAAGTGCATCACATCAAGTTCACCATTGGTAGTTTTCTTGAGCATTGGGCTTGACCAATTTTGTATAGGTATATATACGATGTAATTAGGTCAAGGAATATATAGTGAATAAAATTTGCTCCTTCATCTAAGTGAAGGGAAAACCTAGTTTTTTGGATAAGGTTCGTTCAGATCTGATTGCATCAAGAGAGATATTTCAAAAGTTTTCTCTTTTGAATCTAGATCAAATCTAAGATATTTCAGATCTGATTTAATAGATCTAATAAAATAAAATAAAAATAAATTAAATTAGATTTAATTTTGTATCTTTTTGTTGGGTAATCAGATTACCCTATGATGATCCTATTGATTGCCTGAGGTTCTGGATCTGGCTAGGCAAGTGCCTGGTCTCTACCAATATCCACTCAGGTTAGATCTAGAGATTTTCTCCTTCTTTATCAATTCTCCAAATATCAGATCTAGATCTGATTTAGAGGATCTTCAAAACTTCTTTTGAAGATCGGGTATCATCTCTTGTAGCAGTGCCACCTTCTTCCTTTCTCATCACCTTTCTCTTGCTTGGATCGCACCAAACTGGAGCCCAAATCCCCTTGGGCATGAAGAGGAGAGAGAAGACCTAAAGATGGCATGGAGGAGGGAGAGGGGCAGCCTTGTGGCATGGGCAAAGATCTAATCTCTCTGAAACTAGGTACAGATAGGGTTTATATAGATCCAGCTGCGCCATGCAGTGCCACATCATCCCGACCAATCACGCCGCTTCGTGCAATCATATCTAAATTTGATTGATGGGATAACATCACTTGATCCAATCAGATAAGAGCCCCTCTAAATCTTCCTTAGATGGCATCTTAATGGGGCAAAATTGTAATATACCTATAATACACTGTATCCTTAGATAAAATCAAAATGTCCTAGGGATAGTCCTAATGATAAGTATCTATGGCACCTATGATTAGGCCATAGAGCAGAAGATAGGGTTAACAAATTAGAGAAAATCGAACTATTGAGTCCGTTGACTTTTGAGTCATATCCAATTTTTGAATATTGTCTTGATGGCAAAATGACTAAACTCCCTTTTATAGGACATGGAGAAAGGGCCATGGATCTTCTTGTCCTAGTACATACAGATGTGTGCGGCCCATTTGATGTACTGGCTAGAGGTAACTTTGTCTACTTCATAACCTTTACTGATGATTCATCTAGGTATGGGTATGTGTATCTTATGAGACACAAGTCTGAAGCTTTTAAAAAGTTCAAAGAATTCAGACATGAAGTAGAAAAGCAAACTAAAAAACCCATTAAGGTTCTTTGATCAGATCAAGGAGGTGAATACCTTAGTCAAAAATTCCTAGACTATCTTAAGGAGAATGGTATAATCTCTCAATGGACTTCATCTAGAACACCTCAACTCAACGGAATCTCAGAACGAAGGAATCGAATCCTATTAGATATGGTCTGATCCATGATGAGTTTCACAGACCTCCCAAATTTTCTTTAGGGATACTGTTCATTAACTGCAATATATTTACTAAATAGGGTTCCTTCTAAAGCCATTCCTACCACACCGTATGAGATATAGCATGGTAGAAACAAAGTCTGAGTTATCTCAGAATTTGGGGTTGTCCGACTCATGTCAAAAGATAATAAGCAGATAAGTTAGACTTTAGGTCCTTCAGAAATCGATTCATAGGATATCCTAAAGAGTCATTAGGATATTATTTTTACATTCCAGAAGATCACAATGTGATTATGAGTCGACGTACCATTTTTTTTAAAAAATAATTTATTCAAGATGCCGGCATTGGAAAGCAAATTAAGCTCGAAGAGAAAGTCTCACAAGAGCAACGAGCTAAGGACCAAATGAAATCAAATCAGGATAAGCCAATCAATACACTACCTCCCATTCAATGGGGTGTTATTATGATGTGTAGGGGTGCTGCGTGTTCGTCCTTAATCAAAAATTGAAAACTTACTTTCTGCAAAACCCTAGATCCTGAAACCCTAGGATCTTATTTGCATGTTTTGTCTTTGAACCCTTAACTTAATTAAGAATTAAAAATATGAAACATGTTAGGTCTAAAATTGAGAATTTTCAAATCTAAGACATGTTCATAAAATTAGGTTCGGGCTTGGGTAGCTCAATTAAGTCTAGCAGTTGATCAAACAGAATCAAGAGTTGGTTAGATGGGATCAACAATACTTATATTGACCAGCCTAATAGGATTAAGTCTGGATCGTGATCGAGTCACATTAGTGATCGATCAAGCTAAGACCTAATTAGGCTCAGTGGATAGAGTCTGGATTGTAGGCTAACCTGATTGTATTTGGCTCAACAATTTGGTACCTAAGGTAAGTTTGACAGATACGATCGATTGGTTTTTAATAGGAAGCTACTCGACTCGAATGCATTCTTATCGAGTTAATGGCATATCCCTTCCACCGGTCTCACTTACCTGGCCATGTTTGTTGACTCACTTCTGATCTGAGGTGGTCAATAATCCGAGCTAACCCATGCCACTAGGTTAGTCATAATGGTTATGACTATGTCAAGTCTAGTTTAATGAGACCTAAATCAAATCTTCCTAAGAAAAGATTAAGTCTAAGGTCTTCCACCATTTTTGATGTGCCGGCCCTTTCCGAGGTTGATTATTCTCGACTGGTTATAGTGGCTCAGCTACACCGAGAAGATGCAACCATGTCTATTAGGTATTGGATGCTATGGACTGGAGGATGAATTAGGCTCAATATTTTGTATACGGTGAGAGATCCAATTAGGAATCTAATCTATGTAAATGGTGGGTCTAACTTAACTAAGAAGTAGATCAGTATTTTGAACATGGTGAGATTCATGAATTAGGGACCAAGATTGGGTGCATCACGATTAGAGAATCATTGAACAAGAGTTGTTTACTCATTGGGTAGCCTATCACCAATAACTACTAGGTGAGGTGATGAGTCAGTCGGTGGGATCACACCACCCACTAGAAATCAGTAATCATGAAGATTTTCGCATCTCTATAAAGGGAGTGTAGAGATCCGAGAAAATAGTAGGAGCTAATTTATTTTAAAATAAAATATCTAAACAAATTGGTTAAGTCTTAATTACAATATCTAACTAAAAATATTGACTCTCTACACGAAAATGTTTGCATCCAACCCACTAGCACGAATCATGGACACCCATAGACTGACTGAACCAAATTATAAGGATTGACTCTGGAACTTCAAAATTATTTTGGATTCTGAGAAGTTAACTCATGTATTAGACTAGGACCCTCCCACCTTATCAGTCCATCCATCCACTGAATAGAGAGCGTCTCTAGATAAGTGGACTGACGAAGATAATAAGGCCAGATATTACATGTTGGGCTCGATGTCTGATGAACTTCAGTGCCAACATGAAGATATTAGGATTGCTCACCAAATGTTGGCTCACCTGCAGAAGATGTTTGGTGAATAGAGTCATGCAGCCAAGTATCAGGTCACTAAATGACTGTTCAAGGCTAAGATGTGTGATGGACAGTCAGTCCAAGATCATTATCTGATGGTGATCAAGGACATAGAAGAGCTTGAGAAGCTCAGAGAGAGGTTGGACATGGATCTGTAGAATGATATAATTCTGCAATCCTTGACTGATGCATATGGATAGTTCGTCATGAACTACCATATGCATAAACTTCAAAATTTGTTGGCCAAACTTATGAAAATGTTGGTTACCGCTGAGCTTTCCATGAAAGGTTCTAAAGGCTCAGTGCTTGCTATGGAATGGACTTCTTTCAAGAAAAAGTCTTTTGGAAAGAAGAAGAAGTCTGTGAAAAAGCAGAAGGTGGTAGGAGGAAAGAAGAAAAAGACTGAGCTGAAGAAGAAGGTCGCTGACAAAGAAAAGTATTTCCATTGCAACATTGACAGCCACTGGAAGCGAAACTGCTCTACTTATCTAGCCACCCTAAAGAAGAAGGAGGTAGATCCTTCTGGAGGTATGCTTGTTATTGAGTCTAACCTTATGATTTTTTCTACATCCAGTTGGATGCTTGACTCTAGTTCTAGTGCTCACTTATGCACTTCTATGTAGGGTCTTGAGGATAGAAGGAGGCTGAGGGATGGTGACATGATCCTGCACATAAAAAATGGAGCAAGAGTTGCTATCGTGGTCGTGGGAACATACCCTCTTCAACTACCATCTAGTTTAGACTTAGTATTAAAAGACTATTATTATGTACCTGCACCAAGCAGGAATTTGATTTCTATTTCTTGCCTTACAGTCGAAGGCTATGTAATTAGTTTTCTTAAGGACCATTGTAACATTCTTTATGAAAGAAATAAAATTGCAAGTGGTTTTCTCATTAATGGTCTTTATCAGTTACATGTTGATGTATCTATTTTTAATTTCGAGCGATATGTAAATGCTATAAAATCAAAACCTATAATAAGGCGATATTAGATACCTACTCCGAGAAATGGTTAGAGGCAACGAAGTCAGAAGTTTACTCGATGCACTGAAACCAAGTCTGAACCTTGGTAGATCCACCAGAAGGTATAGTTTCTATTGATTGTAAATGGATCTACAAGAGAAAGATTGGTGCAGATGGAAATGTGAAGACATTCAAGGCTAGATTAGTGGTGAAAGATTATAGTCAACGCGAAGGCATTGACTATCAGAATATCTTTTCGCTAGTAGCTATGCTAAAATCCATCTGCACATTGCTTGCTGTTGAAGCCTATTTCGATTATGAAAAATGGCAAATGGACGTGAAAATGGCATTCTTAAATGGATATCTTGAGCAAGATATCTATATGAAATAGCCACTAGGTTTCACATCTAGTGATGATGATAACAAGGTATGCAAACTGCAAAGGTCCATATATGGACTTAAGCAAGCATCTCGGAGCTAGAATACTCATTTTAATGATGTGATCAAAATATTTGGTTTCATCAAAAATGAGGAGAAGCCTTGGATCTTCAAAAAGGTCAGTGGGAACACTGTTGTCTTCCTCATATTGTACATGAATGACATCCTCCTTATTGAAAATGATATTCTCATGTTGACCATAGTTAAAATATGGTTATCTAAAGAATTCTCCATGAAAGACCTAGGAGAAGCATCCTTTATTCTGGGAATTAAGGTCTATAGAGATAGATCGAATAGGATGCTAGGACTTTCATAGAAGATGTACATAAAGGAAGTGCTAAAGAGGTTTAGCATGGAAAACTCTAAGAGGGGTTTGGTACCCTTCAGACATGGCATTCATCTTTCCAAGAAGATGTGCCCTAGCACACCTGAGAAAATAGAATGCATGAGCAAGATCCTTTATGCTTCAGCAATAAGGAGCCTCATGTATGCCATGTTATGTACATGACCTGATATAGCCCATGCTGTGAGTGTCACAAGCAGATATCAGTCAAATCCAGGTGAAGAACATTGGACTTCTGTGAAATGTATCCTTATGTACTTGAGAAGAACTAAGGATATATTATTGATCTTTGGCAATTGAGAACTCCAAGTCTAGGGATATACAGACTCGGATTTTATGTCTGATGTAGATGATCGAAAGTCAACATCTGGAAGTCTATTTTTGTGCAATGGTGGAGCTATCAGTTGCAAAAATTCCAAGCAGACAGTGATAGCAGATTCCACCATCGAAGCAGAATACATTGCTACATCAGATGCTGCAAAGGAGGCATTCTGGTACAAGAATTTTACTGCAGAGATTGGAGTGATGCCATCAGATGCTATTCCTCTGTACTGTGACAATAATGGCACCATAGCCCATGCTAAGGAGCCAAGGTCTCATAAAAAATCCAAGCACATCGAGTGGCGATATCACCTCATCCATGATTTTCTCGAGAAGGGTTATGCCGAGGTCAAGAGAGTCGACTCCGCAAATAATACGGTGGACCCGCTTGCAAAGCCATTGGGCTAGCAGAAGATCGAAGCCCATCTTGAGAAGATGGGACTTAGATTTGTTGTCAATCGGCTTTAGGTCAAGTGAAAGTTTGTAAGATATATGTGTGCCCTAGAAGCTAGAATTGGCTGACACTTGTAATACACTTGTAGGGGGCAAAATTATAATTTTAACTATAAATAATAAAATGGATTATCTTCTATCACATATGTGTATTTAGTGTCTGTGATACATCCTTTGAGTTAATGGTAATGATAATTCTTATTTTCAAGAATTAAAAATTTAAGACAAGAATTTTCATTATTAACTTATAAAATGGTCTTGACCGTAGGATCATCATGAGGATGGTGATTGATCCAGAAGGTTAGTGTATAATCGCTTCTTTATAATAGATGAGTCTTGAGTCTATGGTGTAGAGACATGGAGCGAGAGTATAGGTACTCGTTAGAGAACGAGGGCACTGAGCGTGACCACCTCGAGTAGTTATAAGAAAGTCTACCTTCTCATCGATGACTGACTCGAAGCTATAGTGGTGTGTCTGGTTCTTTGACTTGAGGTGCATCAACAGTTTACCTTGACGGTGTTATAGTTTGACTACACCATAACTCGGTCTTCTAGCCATTTGGAATCCTGAGGTGTATGTTGGCTATAGCATGTTCATTGTAGAAATTGGATTGCACCAAGATGGAATCTATCTACCTCGGTAGAAGAGGAGCAGCCCTATGATGATCATGAGAATCAAGTGTATAAGTCCATGGCCATGGCAGAGTGTGAAATAATAGAAAGAGTTTCTATTAAGATTTTCATAAGATAGAAATTAGGGTTTGACGAGTTCACCTTAACCCTAATCTGATCGGGACTCAAGATAGAAGAACTTAATCACCCAAGTAGCTGCACCAAGAGGTTCATTTTCAATTTTAATGGGTTGCCACCATATACTGCTATGTGTCACTGGTGGATTTTGGAAGCAACTAGAATGATTTAGTTGATCTATCATTCTAAGTTGTTTGAATCAGAAGAGTTCTAATCCATCGAAAGGAGTTTCGATAATATTGATGATGGAGATCACTACATGTCCCATTACCATATAGAACTGAACCTAACTAGATCACACAAATAAGGATTTGGATCTGAATATCATCAATTGGACTACCCCAGTTCAGTTGATTTGAATAAGATTCAATTAGGTTCAAGAAAATCATGCTAGCACACGATTGAGCCTAACATTCTCCTTTTTCTTATCATAAAAGTTATCTCGATTGAGCCAAATGAGTTTGTACTCGCTCAGGTACCTTTACCTGATCTAATTTGAGCATGTCCAAGTCAGAAAAGGGTTGTCTTAATTTATGAGATAAATTTTAGACAACACCTACCATTTTCCATCACCTACTAATTCTTGTACTTTGACTTGGTCAAACATTGATGTTTGACCCTTGGACATCTGCCCATGTGTCATACACCTATAGGAGAGTAGATAAGGTCTTGTCCCCTCTCTAAAAATTGGAAAGATGGGGGTGCATGCCTAGGATGGCGTGCGCCCATGGATATGGATGCCTGGAGTCCCATACGGATGGGACTCCAGGTTTCTTCTTAGATTCAAACTAGGTGACCCTCACCTATAGACTTTGGCCAGTCTTAGGTGCCACCTTAGGATGAATCTATGGGTCTCTCATCTGATTGGATCAGGTGATGTCATCCCACCAATCAGATTTAGATCTGATTGTACGAAGCAACGTGATTGGCCAGGGTGATGTGGCATTACATGGCGCAGCAGAGTCTATATAAAGACCTATCTATGCCCACTTTTTCAAGAGTTCCTCTTAGCCCACACCCCAAGGCTTCTCCTCTCCCTCCTCCATGCCACTTTTCTGATCCTCTCTCTTCTCCACGCCCAAGACTGTTGGGCTTCAGATAAGTGCGAGTCAGGCAAG
This sequence comes from Cocos nucifera, assembly GCA_006176705.1. Lineage (NCBI taxonomy): Eukaryota > Viridiplantae > Streptophyta > Magnoliopsida > Arecales > Arecaceae > Cocos > Cocos nucifera. Next base: position 39,999 of record QRFJ01005561.1, on the reverse strand, counting down.
AAAAGGTAGACGGAAAAGGAAGATGTCAGCACTATTGCAGAGACGACGGGTGATCTTCAGAAGGAGTTTTGAAGATCCTCCAAATCAGATCCAGATTTGATTTTTGAAGATAAGAAAGAAAAGAAGAAGATCTCCAGATCTATCCTGAGTGGATATCGGTAGAGGCCAGGCGCTTGCATGGCTAGATCCAGAACCTTAGGGCTTCAGCAAGATCGTCAATGGGTAATCAGATTACCCAGAATCAAGGTAAAATTAATTAGATTTAATTTAATTTAATTTTTTTTATTTATAAAATCATAAAATTAGATCTGAAAAGTATTACATCTGATTAGGATCAAAGAAAAAATTTTTAAAATATGCCTCTCAATCCAATCAGATCTGAACGAACCTAACCCAAAAAATTCAAGATTTCTCCTTTAACTGGTATCAGAGCCAGATTCTTATTATATTTATTTAGATCTAATTTAATTTAATAAATTAGTGATTTCAGATATCACATGATATATGATTAGATCTAAAATTAGAAAATTAAAAAATTAAAATTAATAAATCTAGATCTAGAATGTATGAGATACATAACCAGACTAGGAATAAAATTATTCTATGTGTAGTCTAGTATAATCATAATTTTAATTTGATTAAATATGATTTTTTAATCTATTTATTTTTTATTTTCTAATATTATAAATATTATAACCAGATATAAAAATAAAAAATAAATTAAATTTAATTTGTTCATATGAGATATGATAGTTGCATGTTTAGACTAGTTGTAGAATAGTTCTACAAATAGGTCTAGATTAAATTTTATTTGATAAGATTAAATTTAAATTTAATTTTTTAGATGATTATGAGATAATTTGGATTTGAAAAATATGCATGCATCATACATGAGATGTATGCAAAATATATTTTAATTAGATCAATTTTCTTATATGAGATATATGCTTGGATCTAATTAGTTTTTGTAGATTAGTTGTATTTCTGATTAAGGCATTTTCCTTGGCTATCCAGTCATAAGAACAAAGTAGGGCTTAAAGACCATCTCCTCTCATTCAATGGGGTGTTTTTATGATGGGTAGGGGTGCTGCGCATTCGTCCTTAATCAAAAATTGAAAAACTTACTTTCTACAAAATCCTAGATCCTGAAATCCTAGGATCTTATTTGCATGTTTTATCTTTGAACCCTAAACTTAATTAAGAATTAAGAATATGAAACATATTAGGTTTAAAATTGAGAATTTTTAGATCTAAGACATGTTCATAAAATTGGGTTCGGGCTTGGGTAGCTCAATTAAGTCTAGCGATTGATCAAACCGAATCAAGAGTTGGTTAGATGGGATCAACAATGCTTATATTAACCAACCTAATAAGACAAGTCTAGGTCAAGATCAAGTCACGTGAGTGGTCGATCAAGCTAAGACCTAATTAGGATCAGTGATTAGAGTCTGGATTATAGGCTAATCCGATTGGTTCTGGCTCAACAATTTGGTGTTTAAGGTAAGTCTGGCAGACACGATTGACTGATTTTTAATTGGGAGCTACTTGACTCGAATGCATTCTTATCGAGTTAATGGCATATCCCTTCCACCGATCTCACTTACCTGGCCATGTTTGTTGACTCAGTTCTGATCTAAGGTGGTCAATAATCCGAGCTAACCCATGCCACTAGGTTAGTCATAATGGTTATGACTATGTCAAGTCTAGTTTAATGAGACCTAAATCAAATCTCCCTAAGAAAAGATTAAGTCTAAGGTCTTCCACCATTTTAGATGTGCCGGCCCTTTCCGAGGTTGATTGTTCTCGGCTGGTTACAGTGACTCAGTTGCACCAGAAAGATGCAACCATATCTATTAGGCATTGGATGCTATGGGCTGGAGGATGAATTGGGCTCAATATTTCGGATATGGTGAGAGAGCCAATTAAGAATCCAATCTATGCAAATGGTGGGTCTGACTTAACTAAGGAGTGGATCAATATTCCGAACATGGTGAGATTCATGAGTTAGATACTAAGATTGGGTGCATCATGATTAAAGAATTATTGAACAAGAGTTGTTCACTCATTGGCTAATCCATCATCAATAATTGTTAGATGAGGTGATGAGTCAATTGGTGGGATCACACCACCCACTAGAAATCAGTAATCGTGGAGATTTTCACATCTCTACAGAGGGAGTGTAGAGATATGAGAAAATAGTGGGAGCTAATTTGTTTTAAAATAAAATTCCTAAATAAATTGGTTAAGTCTTAATTATAATATCTAACTAGAAACTTTGACTCTCTATAGAAAAATGTCTGCATCAAATCCACTAGCACGAATCCTGGACACTCATAGACTGACATGACCAAATTATAAGGATTGGCTCTAGAACTTCAAAATCATTTTGGGTTTCGAGAAGTTAACTCATGTATTAGACAAGGATCCTCCCATCTTAGCAGTCCGTCCACCTGTTGAACAGAGAGCATCTCTAGATAAGTGGACTGACGAAGATAACAAGGCTGGATATTACATGTTTGGCTTGATGTCTGATGAACTTCAATGCCAACATGAAGATATCAGGACTGCTCACCAAATGTTGGCTCACCTACAGGAGATGTTTTGTGAATAAAGTCGCACAGCCAAGTATCAAGTCACTAAATAACTGTTCAAGGCTAAGATGCATGATCGGCAGTCAGTCCAAGATCATTGTCTGATGATGATCAAAGACATGGAAGAGCTTGAGAAGCTCAGAGTGAGGTTGGACTTGGATTTGCAGAATGATATAATTCTGCAATTCTTGACTAATGCGTATGGACAGTTCATCATAAACTACCATATGCATAAACTTCAAAATTCCTTAGCCAAGCTTATGAACATGCTGGTTACCGCTGAGCTTTCCATGAAAGATTCTAAAGGCTCAGTGCTTGCTATGGAACGAACTTCTTCTAAGAGAAATTCTTTTGGAAAGAAGAAGAAGTCTATGAAAAAGTAGAAGGTGGAAGGAGAAAAGAAGAAAAAGGCAGAGCTAAAGAAGAAGGTCGCTGACAAGGAAAAGTATTTTTATTGCAATAATGACAGCCACTGGAAGTGGAACTACCCTACTTACCTGGCCACCCTAAAGAAAAAGGAGGCCGGTCCTACTGAAGGTATGCTTGTTATTGAGTCTAACCTTACGATTTCTTCTGCATCCAGTTGGGTGCTTGACTCTAGTTCTAGTGCTCACTTGTGCACTTTTATGCATGATCTTAAGGATAGCAGGAGGCTGAGGGATCGTGAGATGATCCTACACATCGAAAATAGAGCAAGAGTTGCTACCGTGGCTATGGGAACATACCCTCTTCGACTACCATCTAGTTTAAACTTAGTATTAAAAGACTGTTATTACAAGAAGGAATTTGATTTTTGTTTCTTGCCCAGAAGTAGAAGGCTATGTAATTAGTTTTCTTAAGGACCATTGTAACATTCTTTATGAAAGAAATAAAATTGCAAGTGGTTTCCTTATTAATGTTCTTTATCCGTTACATATTGATGTTTCTATTTTTAATATCGAGCAAAATGTGAATGCCATAAAATCAAAATGCCCTAGGGATAATCCTAATGATAAGTATCTATGGCACATAAGATTAGGTCAAATAGCAGAAGATAGGGTTAACAAATTGGAGAAAATTAGGCTATTAAGTCCGTTGACTTCCAAGTCATATCCAATTTGTGAATCCTATCTTCATGGCAAAATGACTAAACTTCTTTTTATAAGATATGGAGAAAGGGCCATGGATCTTCTTGTCCTAGTACATACAGATGTGTGCAGCCTATTTGATATGCTGGCTAGAGGCAACTTTGTCTACTCCATATCCTTTACCGATGATTCATCTTGGTATGGGTATGTGTATCTTATGAGACATAAGTCTGAAGCTTTTGAAAAGTTCAAAGAATTCAGACATGAAGTAGAAAAGCAAATTAGAAAATTCATTAAGATTCTTCGATCAGATCGAGGAGGTGAATACCTTAGTCGAAAATTCTTGGACTATCTCAAGAAAAATGGTATAATCTCTCAATGGACTCCACCTAAAACACCTCAACTCAATGGGGTCTTAGAATGGAGGAACCGGACCCTATTAGATATGGTCCAATCCATGGTGAGTTTCATAGACCTCCAAGATTTTCTTTGGGGATACTATTTGTTAATTGCAATATACTTACTAAATAGGGTTTCTTCTAAAACCATTCCTACCACACCATCTGAGATATGGCATGGTAAGAAATCATGTTTGAGTCAGCTCAGAATTTGGGGTTGTCTGGCTCATGTCAAAAGACAACAAGCACACAAGTTAGACTTTAGGTCCTTCAGAGCTTGATTTATAGGATATCCTAAAGAGTCATTAGGATATTATTTCTACATTCCAGAAGATCACAATGTGATTATGAGTCGACATGTCATCTTTCTTAAAAAATAGTTTGTTTATGATCGCAGCATTAGAAAGCTGATCAAGCTCGATGAGAAAGTCTCACAAGAGCAACGAGCTGAGGACCAAACGAAACCAAATTAGGTTAAGCAAATTCAGTCACTACCTCCTCCACCTCATAGGTCGAAAAGAGTTTTTTGTCCTTCTGAGAGGTACTTAGGTATTATTTTCAATTTTGATGGATTGCCACCATATACTGCTAGGTATCACTGGTGGATTTTAAAAGCAACTAGAATGATTTAGATGATCTATCATTCTAAGTTGTTTGAATTAGAAGAGTAATAATCCATCGAAAGGAGTTTCGATGATGTTGATGATGGAGATCACTACATGTCCCATTACCATATAGAATCGAACCTAATTGAGTCACATAAATAAGGGTTTAGATCTGGATATCATCAATTGGACTACCCCAGTTCAGTTGATTCGAATAAGATTCAGTTTGGTTCAAGAAAATCGTGCTAGCACATGATTGAGACTAACATTCTCCTTTTTCTTATCATAAAAGTTATCTCAACTAAGCCAAATGAGTTCGTGCTCACTCAGGTACCTTTACCTGATCTGATTGGAGCATGTCCAAGTTAGAAAAGGATTGTCTTAATTTATGAGATAAATTTGAGACAACACCTATCATTTTTCGTCACCAGATAATTCTTGTACTTTGACTTAGTCAAACTTTGACCTTTGACCATTGGACATCTGCCCATGTGTCATACACTTATTGGAGAGTAGATAGGAGCTAATCCCCTCTTTAGAAATTAGAAAGAAGGGGGTGCATGGCTAGGATGGGGTGCACCCATAGATAGGAATGCTTGGAGTCCCATACGGATGGGACTCTAGGTTGCTTCTTGGATTCAAACTAGGTGACCCTCACCTATAGACTTTGATCAGTCTTAGGCGCCACCATAGGATGAATCTGTGGGTCTCTCATCTGATTAGATCATATGATGTCATTCCATCAATCAGATTTAGATCTGATTGCACGAAGCAACGTGATTGGCCAGGGTGATGCGGCACTGCATGGCGCAGCAGAGTCTATATAAAGACCTATTTACATCCACTTTTTCAAGAGTTCCTCTTAGCCCACACCCCAAAGTTGCTCCTCTTCCTCCTCCATGCCACCTTTCTGATCCTCTCTCCTCTCCGTGCCCAAGGCAGTTGGGCTTCAGATTAGTGTGAGTCAGGCAAGAAAAGGATGATGGAAAAGGAAGAAGGCAGCACTACTGCAGAGACGACGGATGATCTTCAAAAGGAGTTTTGAAGATCCTCCAAATCAGATCCAGATATGATTTTTGTAGAAAAGATAGAAAAAAAGAAGATCTCCAGATCCAGCCCAAGTGGATACCAATAGAGGCCAGGCGCTTGCATGGCCAGATCCAGAACCTTAGGGCTTCAGCAAGATCATCAACGGGTAATCAGATTACCTAGAATCATGATAAAATTAATTAGATTTAATTTAATTTAATTTTCTTATTTATCAGATCATAAAATTAGATTTGAAAAGTGTCATATCTGATTAGGATCTAAGAGAAATTTTTTGAAATATGCCTCTCGATCCAATCAGATTTGAACAAACCTGATCCGAGAAATTTAGGATTTCTCCTTCACTAATCTCTCCGAAACTAGGCACAGATAGGGTTTATACAGACCCTGTTGCGCCATGCAGTGCCACATCTTTCAGACCAATCACGTCACTTCATGTAATCATATCTAAATCTAATTGATGGGATGACATCACTTGATCAAATCAGATAAGAGCCCCTCTAAATCATCCTTAGATGGCACCTAAGACTGGTTAAAGTTTAATTTTTTGCGCCACCTAGGTAGAAACCTCGAAGTAACTGGAGTCCCATCGGTATGGGACTCCAGGCTCCTCTATCCATGGGCGCACGCCTCCCTAGGCATGCACCCCGGGTCCACCTACTTTTTAGCAAGTTGACTGGTCCAAAATGAATCTCCTATGGATGCATGACACATGGGCAAATGTCTAAGTATCAAAAGGTCAACATTTGATCAAAATCAAAAGACAAGAATTAGCAGGTGATTGAAAATGGTAGGTGTTGTCTCAAATTTATCTCATAAATTAAGACAATCCTTTTCTAACCTAGACAAGCTCTAGTCAGACCACGTAAAGGTACTTGAGTGAGCACAAATACATTTGGCTTAGTCGAGATAACTTAAAATAATAATTGAAGGAGAACATTAGACTCAATCATGTGCTAGCATGATTTCCTTGAACCTAATTGAATCTTATTCAAATCAATTGAACTGGGTTAGTCCAATTGATGATATTCAGATCCAAACCCTTATTTGTGCGATCCAGTTAGGTTTTGTTCCATATGGTAATGAGATATGTTGCGATCTCTATCAATGACATCATCGAAACACTTTCCAATGGATCAAAATTTTTTTGATTCAGACAACTAGAATGATCGATCATCCAAATCATTCTAATTGCTCTCAAAATCCATCAATGACACCTAGCTGTATATCGTGGCAATCCATCAGAACTGAAAATGAACCTCTTGGTGCAGTTACATGTGTGATAAAGTTCTTCTATCTTGAGCCCCGATTAGATTAGCGTTAAGGTAAACTCATCAAACCCTAATTTCTGTCATATGATTTAATCATTTGATTCAAGTCCGATGTGAAAACCTTAATAGAAACTCTTTCTATTATTTTACTGTGCCTTGGCCATGGGCTTATGGACTTGATTCTCATGATCATCAAAGGGTTGCTCCTCATCACCGAGGTAGACAGATTTCCTCTTGGTGCGATCTAATTCCTACAATGAACATGCTATAGCCAACATACACCTCAGGATTCAAAATGGCTAGGAGACTGAGTCATGGTGTAGTCAAACTATAACAACGTCAAAGTGAACTATCGATGCACCTCGGGTCAAAGAACCAGACACACCACTGCACCTTCGAGTCAGTCATTGATGAGAAGGTAGACATCCTTATGACTGCTCGAGCTGGTCATGCTCAATGCCCTCATTCTCTAACAAGTACCTATACTCTCGCTTCGGTGTCTCTACACCCTAGATTCAAGACTCATCTACTTATAAAGAAGCAATTGTACACCAACCTTTCGGATCAATCACCATCATCATGATGATCCTATGGTTGAAAATATTTTATGAGTTAATAATGAAAATTATGTCTTGAATTTTCAACTCTTGAAAATAAGAATTATCATTACCATTAACTCAAATTATGTATCACAGACACTAAATATACATTATGATAGAAAATAATCCATTTTATTATTTATAGTCAAAATTATATTTTTTCCCTTAGAAGTGTAAACATGTGTTAGTCAATTTTGGCTTCTAGGGCACACATATCTAACAAACTCCCACTTGACCTAAAGCCAATTGGCTATAAATCTAAGTCCCATCTTCTCAAGGTGGGCTTCAATCTTCTGCTAGTCCAATAGCTTTATAAGTGGGTCTGTCACATTATCTGCGGAGTCGACTCTCTTGACCTCGACATAACCCTTCTTGAGGTAATCATGGATGAGGTGGTATCGCCGCTTGATGTGCTTAGATTTCTGATCAGTTCTCGGCTTCTTAGCAAGGGCTATGGTGCCATTGTTGTCGCAGTATAGAGGAGTGGCATCTAATGGCATCACTCCAATCTCTGTAGCAAACTTCATGTACCAGAATGCCTCCTTCGTAGCTTTTGATGCAGCGATGTATTCTGCTTTCATGGTGGAATCTGCTATCACTGTCTGCTTGGGACTTTTTCAACTGATAGCTCCACCATTACACACAAACAGACTTCCAGATGTCGACTTTCGATCATCTACATCGGACAAAAAATTTGAGTCTGTATACCCGTGGACTTGAAGTTCTTCATTACCAAAAATAAACAACATATTCTTAGTTCTTCTCAAGTACTTAAGAATATATTTTACAGAAGTCCAATGTTCTTCATCTGGATTCGACTGATATCTGCTCGTAACACTCACAGCATGGGCTATATTTGATCGTGTACATAACATAGCATACATGAGGCTCCCTATTGCTGAAGCATAAGGGATCTTGCTCATGCGTTCTATTTCTTCAGGTGTGCTAGGGCACATCTTCTTGGAAAGATGAATGCCATGTTTGAAGGGTACCAAACCCATCTTTGAGTTTTCTATGCTAAACCTTTTTAGCACTTTTTCTATGTACATCTTCTGTGAAAATCCTAGCATCCTATTTGGTCTATCTCTATAGACCTTAATTCCTAAGAATAAAGGATGCTTCTCCTAGGTCTTTCATGGAGAATTCTTTAGATAACCACATTTTAACTATGGTCAACATGGGAATATCATTCCCAATAAGGAGGATGTCATCCACGTACAATACGAGGAAGACAACAGTGCTCCCACTGACCTTTTTGAAGACACATGGTTCCTCCTCATTTTTGATGAAACCAAATAATTTTGATCACATCATTGAAATGAGTATTCCAGCTCCGAGATGCTTGCTTAAGTCCATATATGGACCTTTGCAGCTTGCAAACCTTGTGATCAGTCATCACTGGATGTGAAACCTAGCGGCTGTTCCATATAGATATCTTCCTCAAGATATCCATTTAAGAATGCCATTTTCACGTCCATTTGCCATATTTCATAATCAAAATAGGCTGCAATAGCAAGCAATATGCGGATGAATTTTAGCATAGCTACTAGCGAAAAGGTATCCTGATAGTCAATGCCTTCACATTGACTATAATCTTTTGCCACTAATCTAGCCTTGAATGTCTCCACATTCCCATCTGCACCAATCTTTCTCTTGTAGATCCATTTACACCTAATAGGTACTATACCTTCTGGTGGATCTACCAAGGTCCAGACTTGGTTTGAGTGCATCGAGTCAATTTTTGACTTCATTGCCTCTAATCATTTCTCAGAGTCGATATCCTGATATCACCTCGTTATAGGTTTTGGGATCATCACCATGAACCCCATTACCTATGAGGAATATTTCTTCTACTTCCTCTGAAATAGTACCTAAGTACCTCTTCAGGGGATGGAAAACCCTTTTCCGATCTATGAGGTGGAGGAGGTAGTGATTAAATTAGCTTAACCTGATTTGGTTCCATTTGGTTCTTAGCTCATTGCTCTTGTGAGACTTTCTCCTCAAGCTTCATCTGCTTTCCAATGTCGCTATCTTGAATAAACTATTTTTCAAGAAAGATGGCATGTCGACTCATAATCACATTGTGATCTTCTGGAATGTAGAAATAATATCCTAATAACTCTTTAGGATATCCTATAAATTGAGCTCTAAAGAACCTAAAGTCTAACTTGTCTGCTTGTTATCTTTTGACATGAGCTGAACAACCCCAAATTCTTAGATGACTCAGAGTTTCTGACCATGCCATATCTCAAACAGTGTGGTAGGAATGGTTTTAGAAGCAACCCTATTCAATAAGTATATTGCAGTTAACAGACTGTATTTTCAAAAAAAATTAGGAAGATCTATGAAGCTCATCATGGATCGGACCATATCTAATAGGGTTCAGTTCCTCCATTGTAAAACCCCAATGAGTTGAAGTGTTCCAGGTGGAGTCCATTGAGAGACTATGCCATTTTACTTGGGATAGTTCAAGAATTTTCGACTAAGGTATTCACCTCCTCGATCCTTAATAGATTTTTCAGTTTACTTTTCTACTTCATGTCTAAATTTTTTAAGCTATTCAAAAGCTTCAAACTTGTATCTCATAAGATACACATACCCATACCTAGATAAATCATCGATAAAGATTATGAGGTAGATAAAATTGCCTCTAGGTGGCACATCAAATGGGCCACACACATCAGTATGTACTTGGGCAAGAAGATCCATAGCCCTTTTCCCATGTCCCGTAAAAGGAAGCTTAGTCATTTTGCCATGAAGACAAGATTCATAAATTGAATATGACTCGGAAGTCAACAAACTCAATAGTCTGATTTTCTTCAATTTGTTAACCCTATCTTCTGCTATCTGACCTAGTCTTAGGTGCCATAGATACTTATCATTTGGACTATCCCTAGGTCATTTCATGGCATTCACATTTTGCTCGATATTAAAAAAAGATACATCAATATGTAACTGATAAAGATCGTTAATAAGGAAACCACTTGCAATTTTATTTATTTCATAAAAAATGTTACAATGGTCATTAAGAAAACTAATTACATAGCCTTCTAGTGCTAGACATGAAACAAAAATCAAATTTCTGCTTGCTGCAGGCACATAATAATAATCTTTTAATACTAAGTCTAAACTTGATGGTAGTCGAAGAGGATTTGTTTCCATGGCCACAGCAGCAACTCTTGCTCCATTTTTGATATGTAGGATCATCTCACCATCCCTCAGCCTCCTGCTATCCTCAAGACCCTACATGAAAGTGCACAAATGAGCACTAGAACCAGAGTCAAGCATCCAACTGGATGCAGAAAAAACCATATGGTTACACTCAATAACGAGCATACATCCAGAAGGACATGCCTCCTTCTTATTCTTCAGGGTGGCTAGCTAAGTAGGATGGTTCCACCTCCAGTGGCTGTCAGTGTTGCAATGAAAATACTTTTCTTTGTCAGCAGCCTTTCTTTCTAGCTCTACCTTTTTCTTCTATCCTCCTTCCATCTTCTACTTTTTCACAGACTTCTTCTTCTTTTTAAAAGACTTTCTCTCGGAAGAAGTCCATTCCATAGCAAGCACTGAGCCTTTAGAACCTTTCATAGAAAGCTCAGCAGTAACCAGCACGTTGATAAGCTTAGCCAGAAAATTCTTAAGTTTATGCATATGGTAGTTCATGATGAACTGCCCAAATATATCAGTCAAAGAATGCAGAATTATATCATTCTGCAGATCCAAATCCAACTTCACTCTGAGCTTCTTAAGTTCTTTCAGATCCTTGATCATCCTCAAATAATGATCTTGGACTGACTATCCATCATGCATTTTAGCCTTGAATAGTTGTTTAGTGACTTGATACTTGGCTGTGCGACTCTGTTCATCAAATAACTCTTGTAGGTGAGCCAACATTTGATGGGCAGTCCTGATATCTTCATGTTGGCATTGAAGCTCATCAGATATCGAGCCCAATATGTAGTATTTGGCCTTGTTATCTTAATCCATCCACTTGTCAAGAGACACTCTCTATTCAGCAGATGGACAAGCTGGTAAGGTAGGAGGGTCCTGGTCCAATACATGAGTTAACTTCTCGAAATCCAAAATAATTTTGAAGTTTCAGAGCCAATTCTTATAATTGGGTCTAGTCAGTCTATGGGTGTCTAGGATACGTGCTAGTGGGTTGGACGTAGATATTTTTCTATAGAGAGTCAAAGTTTCTAGTTAGATATTGTAATTAAGACTTGATCAATTTATTTAGGAGTTTTATTTTTAGATAAATTAGCTTCTACTATTTTCTCAAATTTCTATACTGTTCCTATAGAGATGCATAAATCTCCATGATTAATGATTTCTAGTGGATGGTGTGGTTGCACTAACTAACTCATTACCTCACCTAACAGTTACTGGTGATGGGTTAGCCAATGAGTGAACAACTCTTGTTCAATGATTCTCTAATCATGGTGCACCCAAACTTGATCTCTAATTCATGAATCCCATCATGCCCAAAATATTGATCCACTCCTTAGTTAAGTCAGACCCACCATTTACCTAGATTGGATTCCTAATTGAGTCTCTTACCATATTCGAAATATTGAGCCTAATTCATCCTCCAGCCCATAGCATCCAATGCCTAACAGACATGGTTGCATCTTCTCAGTGCAACTGACCCATTATAACTAGCCAAGAACAATCAACCTCGAAAAGGGCCCGCACATCTACAATGATGGAAGACCTTAGGCTTAATCTTTTCTCAGAAAGATTTGATTTAGATCTCATTAAACTAGACTTGACATAGTCATAACCATTAGGACTAACCTAGTGGCATGGGTTAGCTCAGATTATTGACCACCTCAGATTAGGACTAACCAACAAATAGGGCCAAATAAGTGAGATCGATGGAAGGGATATGCCACTAACTTGACAAGAACGCATTCGAGTCGAGTAGCTTCCAATTAAAAAATAGTCGATCGTATTTGCCAAACTTACCTTAGATATCAAATTATTGAGCTAGAGCCAATTGGGTTAGCCTACAATCCAGACTCTAACCACTGATTCTAACTAGGTATTAGCTTCATCGATCACTTACATGACTCGATCATGACCCAGACTTAATCTTATTAGGCTGGTCAATTTAAGCACTCTTGATCCCATCTAACCAACTCTTGATTCAGTTTGATCAACTGCTTAGACCTAATCGAGCTACCTAAGCCCGAACCTAATTTTATGAATATGTCTTAGATCTTAAATTCTCAATTTTAAACTTAACATATTTCATAATCTTAATTCTCAATTAAGTTTAGGGTTCACAAACAAAATATGTAAATAAAATCCTAGGATTTCAGGATCTAGGATTTTGCAGAAAATAAATTCTTGATTTTTGATTAAGGATGAACGCACAGCACCCCTACACATTATAAGAACATCCCATCAAATAGAAGGAGAGGGAATTTAAATCCTACTTTATTCTTCTGATCGAACGGCTAAGGAAAATGCCTTAATCAAAAATATAAAAAAACTACAAAACTAGTTAGATCTACATCATATATCTTATATATAAAAAAAAATTGATCTAATTATAAACATATTTTGCATACATCTCATGTATCATATCATGCATATTTTTAGATCTAAATTATCGCATAATTTATCTAAAAAATTAAATTTAAATTGATCTCATCAAAATAAATTCTATTCTAGATAATTATGTAAAACTATTTACAACTAGTCTAAACATGCATGCATCATATCTCATACAAACCAAAAATTAAATAATTTTATTTTTTTTATTTTTAGATCTTATTACAATATTTATAATATTAAAAAATAGAAAATAAATTTATCTAAAATTATAATATAATTAAATTAAATTATGATCATGCAAGACTATATATAAAATAATTCTATTCTACAACTAGTCATGCATCTTGTAGAACTTTGATCTAAATTATTTAATTTTAATTTTTTTGATTTTAGATCTAATCACATCTCATATGATATCTAAAATTATCTAATTATTTAATTAAAATAAATTTAAATCAGATCTAAATAATTTATAAGAACCTGGCTCTGATATCAGTTGAAGAAAAAATCTAGTTTCCTAGGTCAGGTTCGTTCAGATCTGATTGGATCAAGAGAGATATTTAGAAAAAATTTCTATTAAATTTAGATTAGATCTAAGATATTTTAAATCTAATTTAATAGATCTAATAGAATAAAATAAAAATAAATTAAATTAGATTTAATTTTGTACCTTGTTGTTGGGTAATCAGATTATCCTATGATGATCCTGTTGATTGTCTGAGATTCTGGATCTAGCGACGCAAGTGCCTGGCCTCTACCAGTATCCACTCAGGCTAGATCTAGAGATCTTCTCCTTTTTTATCACTTCTCAAAATATTAGTTCTGGATCTAATTTGGAGGATCTTCAAAACTCCTTTTGATGATCGCATATTGTCTCTTGCAGTAGTGCTCCCTTCTTCTTTTCTCGTCACCTTTCTCTTATCTTGATCGCACCAAACTGGAGCCCAAATCCCCTTGGGCATGGAGACAAGAGAGGGGATCTAAAGATGGTGTGGAGGAGGGAGAGGGGCAGTCTTGTAGCATGGGCAAAGATCTAATCTCTCTAAAACTAGGTGCAGACAGGGTTTATATAGACCCTACTGCACCATGCAGCGCCACATCATCTCGATCAATCACATCACTTCATGCAATCAGATCTAAATTTGATTGATGGGATGATATCACCTAATCCAATCAGATAAGAGTACCTCTAAATCATCCTTAGATGGTGCCTAAGATTGGTCAAAGTATAATCTTTGGCACCACCTAGGTAGAAATCCAAAAGTAACTGGAGTCTCAACTGTATGGGACTCCAAGCACCTCATCCATGGGTGCATGCCTCCCTAGGCATGAACCCCTAGTCCACCTACTTTTTAGTAGGTTGACTAGTCTAAAATGAATCTCCTATGGATGCATGACACATGGGCAGATGTCTAAGTATCAAAAGGTCAACGTTTGACCAAAGTCAAAAGATAAGAATTAGCAGGTGATAGAAAATAGCAGTTATTATCTCAAATTTATCTCATAAATTAAGACAACCCTTTACTAATCTGGACAAGCTCCAGTCAGACCAGGTATCTGAGTGAGCGCAAACATATTTGGCTTAGTCGAGATAACTTAATATGATAATTAAAGGAGAACATTAGGCTCAATCGTGCGCTAGCATGATTTTCATGAACCTAATTGAATCTTATTCAAATCAATTAAATTGGACTAGTCTAATTGATGATATCCAAATCCAAACCCTTATTTGTGGGACCCATGTTTAGTTTCATATGGTAATGAGATATGTCATGATCTCTATCATCGACATCATCGGAACACCTTCCGATGGATCAAAACTTTTCTGATTCAAACAACTAGAATGACCAATCATCCAAATTATTCTAACTGCTCCCAAAATCCACCAGTGACACCTAGCAGTATATGGTGGAAACTCATCAAAATTGAAAATGAACCTCTTGGTGCAGTTACATGTGTGATTAATTTCTTCTATCTTGAGCCTCGATCAGATTAGGGTTAAGGTGAACTCATCAAATCCTAATTTCTACCATATGATTTAATCATTTGATTCAAGTCTGATGTAAAAACCTTAATAGAAACTCTTTCTATTATTTCACTGTGCCATGGCCATGGACTTATGGACTTGATTCTCATGATCATCATAGGACTGCTCCTCATCTATCGAGGTAGATAGATTCTCTCTTGGTGCGATCCATTTCCTATAATGAACATGCTACAGCCAACATACACCTTAGGGTTCTGAAAGGCTACGAGACCGAGTCATGGTGTAGTCACATTATAATACCCTCAAGGTGAACTATCGATGCACCTCAGATCAAAGAATCAGACACACCACTGCAGCTTTGAGCCAGTCATTGACAAGAAGGTAAACTTTCTTATGACTACTTGAGATGGTCATGCTCAGTGCCCTCGTTCTCTAACGAGTACCTGTACTCTCGCTCTGGTGTCTCTACACCATAGACTCAAGACTCATCTACTTATAAAGAAGTAATTGTACACCAACCTTTTGGATCAATCACCATCCTCATGATGATCATTGATCCTACGGTCGGAAGCATTTTATGAGTTAATAATGAAAATTATGTCTTCAATTTTCAACTCTTAAAAATAAGAATTATTATTACCATTAACTCAAGTGATGTATCATAGATACTAAGTACATATTATGATAGAAAATAACTCATTTTATTATTTATAGTCAAAATTATAATTTTACCGTTAGAAGTGTACAACAAGTGTTAGCCAATTTTGGCTTCTAGGGCACACAAATCTAACACCAAGAACCCTAATAGTCTTACTCTCTCTTCTCTCTTTCTTCTTCTCTTGCTCAATCTAGGGCATCAATGATCTCCAGTTTTCTCTTGTTCCTGATTAATCCTAGGCATCCCTACATGATCTAGTATTCGTAATAGTTGGTATCAGTGCTGTTGTTTCATGGGGAAGAAAGGAATCATGCTAGAAGGAAGAAGATGTTTGAAGGTTGATGTTTTAGCAATCCTTTGTCAAGGTACTCTTCATATCCATTGTGGTTGCATGTGCTATATTAGTGGTGTGGATCCAACCATGTGAAGGAGCATCAAGATAGATTTTGAAAAGTTTGACAAGAAGGAGAGTTTTTCCTTATGAAAGATGCAAGTAGAAGATCGTCTGGTTTAGCATGAGTTCGATCTAACATTAGAGGATAGACCAGATGCGATGTCTAATTGACATTGGATGTCTATAGAAAAAATGGCATGTGCAGTCATCAGGGGTTGTTTGGCTGATGTAGCCCTATATTTGGTGCTAGAAGAGAAGACCCAAAATGGTTTATGGTCAAACTTGCACACCCTATACATGGGAAAGAATATGTGCAATAAATTAATGCTGAAGAAGAGATTCTACAATCTTCGGATGTAGGAAGCTAGGGATGTAGTTATTCATATTCAGAGGTTCTACTAGATCAGTAATAAGTTGTTGAATGTTGGGGTAAAGTTGGAAGAGGAGGATCGATTGTTGCTATCACTATGCTCGTTGCCCCAGTCATTTGATCCCTTGGTGAGAACACTACTCTATGAAAAGGAGACTCTATATTATGAGGATATTGTCTTGGTACTTCGATCCAATGAGCAGAGGGACAAGTTGACTAAGGAAGGTATTCCCCAGGAAGGTTTGGCCATGCGGGAGAGATTTGTAAAGATCGATTCGCTAGAGATTAGAAGATCTGGATCAGCAACCAAAAACTTCTAACCAGAAGGAGACGACAGTCCTGAAGAATAGACACCAAGAGATGGACGACAAATCCAGAAAGAGAGAGAGAGAGAGAAATAGGGTTTCAAGGAGAAAAGAAATTTTTGTATTTTTTTCTTGTTAAAAACATTACATATACAAAGTATATAAACCATCCTGAGTCAACATGACTCAGCTCTAAAAAACTCTCCTAGGCTAACTCGTATGAGAAAGCACTCACCCAAGCCCATGTCTTATATGCTCTCATCCGTAGGACTAACGATCGAGCCCTATACATAAGTTAGCCATCTTAAGATCTCTCAACTCAGGCCTTAAGAACCCTTGGATTAGATCCGATCCAAGATCAAATAAAGAAACCCATGCTCATTTGTCTGCTTGCTCGAGCTGGCTCGACAGACACTTGAGCTAACTTGATCACCTATCAAGCCACAAATTTTTGAATACACATTCTTTGTTTGTCTGAGAGTGCTGGCTCGATTTTGGCCCGAGCTAGCTTGACCTATAACCAAGCCAACTCAATAGTGTATTAGCCCTCCTTCTTAATTGATACAACTTTAGCCGATCCAAGTCTCCAAGAGCCACCACCTTGACTCCTTCATGATCTCCCAAGCCTTGGAAGAACCACCCTTGCTCTTTCAATCTCTACCTTGGTGCCCCAAGGCTTGGAGCAACTTGTTCCTATCCACCAAATGCATCAGTGCCATACATCTATAAAAGCTATCCCGTGGAAGAATCTTTATCAATACGTCAACTGAATTCTACTTGGTATGAACCTTTACTAGCTCCACCTCACTGTCCTCCATGAGTTCTCTGATCCGATGGTACCTAATGTCAATGTGCTTCGTCCTTGCATGGTAGACTAAATTTTGAGCAAGTAACAGTGCACTCTAGTTATCACAGTGCACTTTAACAGCCTTATGAGTAAGGCCCATCTCCAACGCCAATCCCTTCAGCCATAAAACCTCTTTTGCAGCTCCTATAATATTGATGTACTCCACCTCAGTGGTGGATAAGATCGTGATGGAATGCAAGCATGATCTCCATGAAATGAGACCTTCGATTGAGCAAAACATCAATCCTATCATCGAATACCGAGTGTCCACATCTCCACCAACATCCGCATCCACAAACCCTTCTATCAACCCCTGAGCCTTATTGGACATGTTGGAGCAACCCTCGACATCTCCTAGCTATCCATAGGTGATACTTAGTCCAACTATACTCACCAAATACCTGAAGATGTTCTTCAGTGCTCGCTAGTACTCCTTGCCAGGTTATGCCATGAATCTGCTGACCTAACTCACTGCATGGGCTATGTCTGGCATACAACACACCATGGTGTACATCAAACTATCCACACTAGTAGCATATGGGACTCTCTCCATATCTAGAATCTTCTCCTTAGTTTGTGGTGACACAGTCTTTGAAAGTCTGAAATTATCGACAAGTGGTAGTGCTGCCGGTTTGGCTTCTTTCATCCCAAATTTTTCTAAGACTTTTCAAATGTAACTATCCTAGGATAAATGCAGCACCTTCTTATTTGGATCTCTAAGAATTTTCATGACTAAGATCCTCCTCATAGATCCAAAATCCTTCATCTCGAACTTTCAAGCTAATGCAACCTTCAATTCCAGCACAACTTTCTTACTCTTGCATGCTATCAGTATATCATCTGCATACAAGACTAAGAACATCCTAGACCCATCCTCTAGAGATTGAACATACACACAAGGATTAAATTCACACCTAGAAAGGTCGATGCTCCTCACGAAGGTATTGAAGTGCTTGCACCACTGCCTCGACGACTGCTTCTGCTCGTACAATGACTTTTGTAGCAAGCATACCTTCATTTCTATTCCAGGCTCTATGAACTCTGGTGGCAACTGAATGTAGATGCTCTCCTCTAGATGTCTATGGAGAAATGCTGTCTTAACATCCATCCACTCCATCTCTAAGTCCTGAGTTACAACGATGCTCAGCAGCATCTTGATAGGCGTATGCCTGATGATCGAAAAGAAAACTTTATTGAAGTCGATGCCTTCCTTTTGTGAGTACCCTTCGGCCACCAATCTTGCTTTGTACTTGATACCTCCCTACTTTGAAGGCCCCTCTTTGCATTGGAAAATCCATTTGCATCCAATGGATTTCTTTTCCTATGGTAGTTGCACCAAACACCATGTCTGATTCTTTTGGAGAGACTACATTTTGTCAGCCATAGCATGAACCTATCTATCTCTATCTTGGCTCTCTGCAGCCTCCTCATAGGTGTAGAGGTCTCCATTCGCTATCACTAAGGTATATGGCACCAAATCTCCAAAGCCATATCGATTTGGCTGTCGCACCTTCCTTTTTGGCACGTGCAGTGCAGTGCCGATGTCGTTCCTTAATCCAGCACACTCTCGCTGGTCTTCCTAGCTTCTAACCCTTGATTCAATCCTCTCCACTTGTGGAGATTCTTTCAAAGAATCCTACATCTAGAACTCACGTCCTCTTGGTGCACCTGCAAGTGGC
Source organism: Cocos nucifera (assembly GCA_006176705.1). NCBI lineage: Eukaryota > Viridiplantae > Streptophyta > Magnoliopsida > Arecales > Arecaceae > Cocos > Cocos nucifera. The sequence goes on along the minus strand of QRFJ01005561.1, from coordinate 20,619 downwards.
AAAATAGAATAAGAGATTAGTTGTCCAACACTGTCTTGTTGGACCGTTTGCTACTGCTGCTAACCTTCCATGCCACCTCGCCTATGTAGAAATGAGTTTTCATCAAAGGTCACATCCCTACTGATGATGACCTTCTTCTCCAAGGGATTCAATAGTCGATACCCCTTAACAGCTCATGGATATCCTAAGAACACCATCTTCTTTGTCTTGGTGTCCAATTTGCTTCGCTCACTAGCACTGATGTGTACAAATGCCGTACATCCAAACACCCTTAGACGGTTTAGATTTATACTCCTTCCAAACCACTTCTCCTCTTGAATTCCTCCATCAAACCTAATGCGAGATGATCGATTCACTAGATAGCAGGTTGCATCCACTAAATCTACCTAGAACATCTTAGGAAGCCATGCCTGGAGCCACATACATCTTGCTTTCTCCATATGGGTCCTGTTCATTCTCTCAGCCACCTGATTTTGCTGAGAAGTCTCTTTCACTGAGAAGTGTCTTTTGATGCCACACTCCTCACAAAAAATTTTGAACTCCTTGCTGGTGCACTCTCCATCATTATCAGACCGCAAATACTTCACACTTCTATCCTATTCCTTCCCCACCTCGGTCTTCCAAACTTTGAATTTGGTGAAGACTTCTAATTTTTCTCTCATAAAGTAAACCAAAACATTCCTTGAGAAATCATCTATCAGGGTCATGTTGTATCTTGATCCATTTCTAGCTGAAATTGGAGCCGGTCCCCGCACATCCATGTGAAATAGATCTAGTGGGGCTGCCATGCGGGCTATGCTGATCGCAAACTAAACTCTCCTCTATTTTTTCATCTGGCATGTCTCATAAAGCTCAAAAATTTCTCCACCCTGATCAGAGATCAATCTCTTTTTGCTCAGCTCCTTCATCCCTCTATCTTTCATATGGCCCAGATGATAATGCCATAACTGAGAAGCCACCTACTGATCCTACGTTGCTGCTGCTATATCAGATCCTCTGATTATGATAGATCCCTCCATCTGATAGAGGTTATTTTTCAGCCTTCTATCCTTCATCACTATCATGGCTCCATTGGAGTTATTCAATACTCCACTTTTGGCATGACTACTAAAGTTGTAATCGCTCCACTCCAAGTATCCCAATGACATAAGGTTCTTCTTTAGTTTCGAGATATGCTTCACATTCTTGAGAGTCTACACTAACCCATCAAACATCCTCATCCTAATTGTCCCAATACTAGCGAGCTTACACGGGTGATCATCCCCAAGTATCACACTCCCCCAATCGATCTCAGTGTATGTAGAAAAATAAGATCGCTTTAGGGTGTAGTGATGTGAACAGGCTAAATCTAGGGTCCAAATTTCTGTGCTTTGCCTATGACCATTCGACACCACCAAGAAGTCATCCTCCACCTCCTGATCAGCAACTATACTCAGAGAATTTGATCCTCCATTTTCTTTCTTTTGATTCTTCAACTAAGGGCAATCACGACGAAAATTTCCGATCTTGTTGCACTTGTAACACTTCACTTGTTTTCTATCTTTTCAGAACTTTGATAGCCTCTTGATTTTTTTCTTACCCTTCCTCTTCTAGATCTCTCCTCTACAGTCAAACCCTCCTAGGGAATGCCATCCTTGGTCATCTTCTCTCTCTACTCATTTGTGCACAGCACTGAAACAATGTCTTGATAGTATATTATCTCTTTCACATAGAGCAGTGTCGTGACTAGTGGATCATAGGAAGGGGGTAGTGAATAAAGTAATAGAAATGATTTATTTTCCTCCATTTTTACCCCAACATTCAGCAATCCATTGCTCAGTTGATTAAACAACTATAGGTGATTGAGGACATCTCCATCTTCAACCATACGAAGGCTATACAGTCTCTTCTTCAACATAAGTTTGTTGAACATATCTTTCCCATGTAAAGATTCTGCAACTTTGACCAAAGTTCTCTAGGAATTTTTTCTTCTAGCATCGAATAGAGTGCCGAGCCTACCAAACATCCTCTAATCGCAGAACATGCTCATTTCTCCATCGACATCCATTGTCCATCTATTATCCCTTTCGGCCTATTCTCCAAAGCTTGATCTAATTCATGCTGCACAAGAAAATTCTCTACATGAATTTTCTATATGAAAAATCTTTCTTTTCCATCAAAGTTCTTAAAATCTATCTTTATGCTACTTTTCATTATTGGATCCAAGTCACACAATAGCAAAATCAGCAATATATATGAGAAATACCTCGATAGGATCCCGTTGAAACTTCAGCCTTTGTAGATCTCTTCCTTCTGCAATCTTCTTCTTCCTCCACACGATCCAAGCTCTGATACCAATTGTAAATATCGATTCATTGGAGATTAGAAGATCTAGATCAGCAATCAAAAACTTCTAACTAGAAGGAGGCAGTAGCCGTGAAGAATAGACACCAAGAGATGGGTGGCAAATCTAGAAAGAGAGAGAGGAATAGGTTTTCTTGGAGAAAAGAGATTTTTGTATTCTCTTCTTTTCAAAAATATTTCATATATAAAGTATATATAACCACCCTGAGTCAACATGACTCAGTCCTAAATAAATTTTCTAGGCTAACTCATATAAGAAAGCACTCAAATAAGAAAGCACTCACCCAAGCCCATGTCTTGTATGCTCTCATCCCTAGGACTAAAGACTCAGCTCTATACATAAGTTAGCCACTTTAAGACCTCTCAACTTAGGCCTTAAGATTCCTTGGATTAGATCCAATCTAAGACCAAACAAAGAAACCCATGCTCATATGTCTGCCTATTCGAGCTGGCTCGACAAACACTTGAGCCGGCTCGATTGCCTGTCAAGCCATAGATTCTTCATTTGTCTGAGAGAGTTGGCTCAATTTTGGCCTAAGCCAACTCGATCTCATCTCGAGCTGGCTTGACTTGTATCCGAGTTAGCTCGATAGTGTATCAGCCCTCCTTAGTTGATATAACTTTAGTCAATCCAAGCCTCCAGGAGCCACCACCTTGATTCCTTCATGATCTCCCAAGCCTTGGGAGAACCACCCTTGCCCTTTCAAGATCAAGAAGAGAAAAAGAAAGGGGTAGGTCTAGGGGATGGTCAAATTCTTGGAAGGGCAAGAAGGAAGTGAAATGCTTCCAGTGCAATGTGATTGAGTGCTAGCACTTCGGAGGGGCTGATAAGGACCAGGGTCTCTGTGTGGACTCACCATGGAGGTCGGACATGTGTGCAACTATAGCATAATATGCGAGCAAGTTTTTGATGGATCCAGGTTATATTGACCACCGATCCGTGCATAGATACTATGCTTTGAATGTAGATCAATCTGTCAATGGTACCTTGACAAAATGTCGAGTTAATGGCATACCCCTTCCACCAGTCTTACATACCTGGCCATGTTTGTTGACTCAGTTCTGATCTGAGGTGGTCAATAATCCAAGCTAACCCATGCCACTAGGTTAGTCATAATGGTTATAACTATGTCAAGTCTAGTTTAATGAGACCTAAATCAAATCTCCCTAAGTAAAGATTAAGTCTAAGGTCCTCCACCATTGTAGATGTACCGGCCCTTCCCGGGGTTGATTGTTCTCGACTGGTTACAGTGGCTCAGTTGCACTGGAAAGATGCAACCATGTCTATTAAGCATTCGATGCTATGGGCTGGAGGATGAATTGGGCTCAATATTTTGGATATGGTGAGAGACCCAATTAGAAATCCAATCTATGCAAATGGTGGATCTGACTTAACTAAGGAGTGGATCAATATTTCGGACACGGTGAGATTCATGAATTAGAGACCAAGATTGGATGCATCATGATTAGAGAATCATTGAACAAGAGTTGTTCGCTCATTGGCTAACCCATCACCAATAACTATTAGATGAGATGATGAGTCAGTCGGTGGGCTCATATCACCCACTAGAAATCAGTAATCATGGAGATTTTTGCATCTCTATAAAGAAGTGTAGAGATCCAAGAAAGTAGTAGGAGTTAATTTATTTTAAAATAAAATTTTTAAATAAATTGGTTAAGTCTTAATTACAATATCTAACTAGAAACTTTGACTCTCTATAGAAAAATATCTACATCCAACCCACTAGCATGAATCCTGGACACCCATAGACTGACTAGACCAAATTAAAAAGATTGGCTCTAAAACTTCAAAATCATTTTGGATTTTGAGAAGTTGACTCATTTATTAGACCAGGACGCTCCCACCTTACCAGCCCATCCACCTGCTGAACAGAGAGCATCTCTAGATAAGTGGACTGATGAAGATAATAAGGCCAGATATTATATGTTGGGCTCGATGTCTAATGAACTTCAATGCGAACATGAAGATATCAGGACTGCTCGTCAAATGTTGGCTCACCTGCAGGAGATGTTTGGTGAACAGAGTCGCACAGCCAAGTATCAAGCAACAAAATGACTATTCAAGGCTAAGATGTGTGATGGACAATCAGTCCAAGATCATTGTCTGATGATGATCAAGGACATGGAAGAGCTTGAGAAGCTCGGAGTAAGGTTGGACTTGGATCTGCAGAATGATGTAATTCTGCAATCCCTGACTGATGTGTATGGATAGTTCATCATGAACTACCATATGCATAAACTTCAAAATTCTTTGGCCGAACTTATAAACGTGCTGGTTACCGTTGAGCTTTCCATGAAAGGTTCTAAAGGCTCAGTGCTTGATATGGAATGGACATCTTCCAAGAGAAAGTCTTTTGAAAAGAAGAAGAAGTCCATGAAAAAGTAGAAGGTGGAAGGAGGAAAGAAGAAAAAGGCAGAGCTGAAGAAGAAGGCCGCTAACAAAGGAAAGTATTTTCATTGCAACAATGATGGCTATTGGAAGCAGAACTACCCTACTTACTTGGCCACCCTAAAGAAGAAGGAGGCAGGTCCTTCTGGAGGTATGCTCGTTATTAAGTCTAATCTTACCGTTTCTTCTGCATCCAGTTGGATGCTTGACTCTGGTTCTAGTGCTCACTTGTGCACTTCTATGCAGGGTCTTGAGGATAGCAGGAGGCTGAGGGATGGTGAGATGATCCTGCATGTCGAAAATGGAGCAAGAGTTGCTGCTGTGGCTGTGAAAACATACCCTCTTCGACTACCATCTCCCTAAGAAAAGTCTAGTTTAATGAGACCTAAATCAAATCTCCCTACGAAAAGATTAAGTCTAAGGTCTTCCACCATTGTAGATGTGCGGGCCCTTCTCGAGGTTGATTGTTTTTGGCTGGTTATAGTGGCTTAATTGCACCAGAAAGATGCAACCATGTCTATTAGAAATTGGATGCTACGGGCTGGAGGATGAATTGGATTGGGCTCAATATTTTGGAAACAGTGAGACACTCAATTAGGAATCCAATCTATGCAAATGGTGGATCTGACTTGACTAAGGAGTGGATCAATATTTCGAACACGATGAGATTCATGAATTAGAGACCAAGATTGGGTGCATCATGATTAGAGAATCCTTGAACAAGAGTTGTTCGCTCATTGGATAACCAAACATGAATAACTATTAGGTGAGGTGATGAGTCAGTCGATGGGATCACACTATCCACTAGAAATCAATAATCGTGGAGATTTTTGCATCCCTACAGAGGGAGTGCAGACATCTAAGAAAATAGTGGGAGCTAATTTGTTTTAAAATAAAATCCCAAAACAAATTGGTTAAATCTTAATTACAATATCTAACTAGAAACTTTAACTCTCTACAGAAAAATGTCTACATCCAATCAACTAGCACGAATCCTAGACACCCATAGACTGACTGGACCAAATTATATGCATTGGCTCCAGAACTTCGAAATCATTTTGGGTTCCGAGAAGTTAACTCATGTATTAGACCAGGACCCTCCCACCTTACCAGCCCGTCCATCTTCTGAATAGAGAGCATCTCTGGATAAGTGGACTGATGAAGATAACAAGGCCAGATATTACATGTTGAGCTCGATGTCTGATGAACTTCAGCACCAACATGAAGATATCAGGACTGCTCGCCCAATATTGGCTCACCTACAGGAGATGTTTGGTGAACAGAGTCGCGCAGCCAAGTATCAAGTCACTAAATGACTGTTCAAGGCTAAGATGCATGATGGACAGTCGGTCCAAGATCATTGTCTGATGATGACCAAGGACATGGAAGAGCTTGAAAAGCTCGGAGTGAGGTTAGACTTGGATCTATAGAATGATATAATTCTGCAATCCTTGACTAATGCCTATGGATAGTTCATCATGAACTACCATATGCATAAACTTCAAAATTCCTTGGCCGAACTTATGAACATGCTGGTTACCACTAAGCTTTCCATGAAAGATTCTAAAGGCTCAATGCTTGCTATGGAACGGACTTCTTCCAAGACAAAGTCTTTTGGAAAGAAGAAGAAGTCTGTGAAAAAGTAGAAGGCGGAAGGAGAAAAGAAGAAAAAGATAGTGCTGAAGAAGAAGGCCGCTGACAAAGAAAAGTATTTTCATTGCAATAATGACGGCCATTGGAAGCGAAACTACCCTACTTACCTGGCCACCCTAAAGAAGAAGGAGGCAGGTCCTTCCGAAGGTATGCTCGTTATTGAGTCTAACCTTATAGTTTTTTCTACATCCAGTTGGGTGCTTGACTCTGGTTCTAGTGCTCACTTGTAAACTTCTATGCAGGGCCTTAAGGATAGCAGGAGGCTGAGGGATGGTGAGATAATCCTGCATGTCAGAAATGGAGCAAGAGTTGCTGCCATGGCCGTGGAAACATACCCTCTTCGACTACCATCTGATTTAGACTTAGTATTAAAAGACTATTATGTACCTGCAGCAAGCAGGAATTTGATTTCTGTTTCTTGCCTTCCAGTAGAAGGCTATGTAATTAGTTTTCTTAAGGACCATTGTAACATTCTTTATGAAAGAAATAAAATTGCAAGTGGTTTCCCTATTAACGGTCTTTATCAGTTACATGTTGATGTATCTATTTTTAGTTTCGAGCAAAATATGAATGCCATAAAATCAAAACATCTTAGGGATAGTCCTAATGATAAGTATCTATGGCACTTAAGATTAGATCATATAGCAGAAGATAGGGTTAACAAATTGGAGAAAATCGAACTATTGAGTCCGTTGACTTTCGAGTCATATCCAATTTGTGAATCCTGTCTTCATGGCAAAATGACTAAACTCCTTTTTATAGGACATGGGGAAGGGCCACGGATCTTCTTGCCCTAGTACATATGGATGTATGTGGTCCATTTGATGTGCCGGCTAGAAGCAACTTTGTCTACTTCATAAACTTTATAGATGATTCATTTAGGTAAGGGTATGTGTATCTTATGAGATACAAGTCTGAAGCTTTTGAAAAGTTCAAAGAATTCAGACATGAAGTAGAAAAGCAAACTGAAAAACCCATTAAGCTTCTTCAATCAGATCGAAGAGGTGAATACCCTAGTCGAAAATTCCTGAACTATCTCAAGAAAATTGGTATAATCTCTTAATGGACTCCATCTGGAACACCTCAACTCAACGGGTTCTCAGAATGGAGGAATCAAATCCTATTAGATATGGTTTGATCCATGATGAGTTTCACAGACCTCCCAGATTTTCTTTGGGGATACTGTTTGTTAACTATTGGTTGATCCACCAGAAGGTATAGTACCTATTGGGTGTAAATGGATCCATAAGAGGAAGATTAGTGCAGATGGAAATGTGGAGACTTTCAAGGCTAGATTATGAAGAGAAATCCTGATTTCCCGGTCCAGGTTCGTCCAGATCTAATTAGATCAAGAGATATATTTCAAAAATTTTCTCTTGATCTCAATCAAATCTTGATATGTTTCAGATCTGATTCTTATTATTTTAATAAATAAAATAAAATAAGATAAATTAAATCAAATTTAATTTACCTGATTTGGGTAATCCTATTACCCTATAGATGATCCTGATTGCAGCGGAAGGTTCTGGATCAAGCCACGCAGTGCCTGGCCTCTACCGGTATCCACTCAGATTGGACCTGGAGATCCTCTTCTTCTCTATCACACCTCCAAAAATTAGATCTGGATCTGATCTGAAGGATCTTCAAAACTCTTTTGAAGATCTGTAGTCATCCTTTTGCAGCAGCAGAGCCTTCTTGCTTTTGATCGCCTTTCCTTGATCTGAATCGCACCAACCTAAGTCCAAAACTCTTTTGGACATAGAGAGCAAGGGGAGAAGAGACAATGGCGTGGAGAATGAGGGGAGAGGCAGCCTTGGGGCGTGGGGTTTCTCAATTGAATTGCATTCACTTTTTTTTTTAATTAGGGTAGGGTGCAGGGTCTTATTTATAGACCTTTGTGATCCAACTCCTCTTCCTCTCAACCAATCACAACCCTTTGTGAAATTAGATCTAAATCTGATTGGTTGGAATAGAGACCCCTGGATTCCTCCTTAGAGGGCGCCTAAGACCAGTCAAACTGGATTCTTAGTAGAACTCTGATTGGAATCCAAAAGGGAGGTGGAGTCCTTGTCCAACAAGGACTCCTAGGCGCCTCCTACTTGGGCTCACGCCACCCTTGGCGTGCGCCCTTCTCCTTGCCAGGTTCTTGGTAGGGGGACAGGCCCCCACCAGCTCTCCAATAGGTGCATGACATGTGGTCAAAAGCTCAAAGGGTCAATGGTCAATGTTTGACCAGTCAAAGGTAGACTTTTGACCAAAGTCAAAGAACAAGAAATGGCAGGTGACCAAAAATGGCAGGTAATGTCTTACAAATAAGACAACCTATTCTGACTTGGACAACCTCCAGTCAGACCATATGAAGGCCTCTGATTGAGCACAAACTCCTTTGGCTCAGTCAGGACAACTTATTTATGATAGTAAAAGAAGAACGTTAGGTTCAATCGAGTGCTAGCACGATTTCCTTGAATCTAATTGAATCTCATTCAGATCAATTGAACTAGATCAGTTCAATTGATGATCACCAGATTCAAACCCTTGTTTGTGTGACCCAGTTAGGTTCAGTTCTGTATGGTAATGGGATATGTCATGATCTCTGTTGGGGATAAATCCCGCTCCTGCCGAAGCCCGGCCCGACGCTCAGCCCAATGTAACCAGTAGCCGCTGAAGAGCTTTAGCGCCAGGCGCCAGGCCGAGCCCCTACCACGGCCGAACTGCCTAGAGGCCAAACTCCCCTGCGCCAAGGTCCGGGCCGAACTACCTAGCTGTCGAACTCCCCAGCGCCAGGCTCCGGGCCGAACTCCCACCGCCAGCCGAACTTCCTGACGGCCGAGCTCCTTGGACTCCAAGCGGCCGAACTCCTTCAGACTCCCCACGGTCGAACTACTTCGAATCGACTCCAAGCGGCCGAGCTTCAATGAAGTCCTCTCAGCGGCCGAACTCCTTCGGACCGACTCAAGTCGTCAAGCGACCGAACTCCTCAGCGGTCGCCCTCATCGCCCTTCGATCGACCGAGCTCCTACCGAACTCTCAAGTGTCCAAGCCTCAGCCGAAGTCCAACAGCCGGACCGAACCCTCAAACGGCCGAGCTTCGGATTCCTCAGCAGCCTGAACTCTTCAGCGGACGAGCCTTAGCTGCATACCTCCAGCCAGACGCCTATGGGAGCCGAACTCCCTCCTATCTTCCTCTTCAGGAGCCCGAACTCCTCCGAAATGGGCACGCGATGAAGGCCTTCAACCCTTCATTCGGCAAGCTCTGCAACCATCACCATCAGTCAGTCCGCCGCACCATCAGTCCACCGTACCATCAGTCAGTCCGTCGCAAGCGATAGCGACCCACTGTCAGGCGGCGATGGCTGTCACCCTCAATCCGCCGCACACGGCACCAGCCCATGAGACTGACTCCACCGAACCTCGAGCGGCCCGCCAGCACGCGGCTGCAGTTGTCACCATCAAGCTCCACTATATAAAGGACCCTCCCGACACGCTAAGGCTAAGCTCTCTGATCTCTAAGCTCTCCGAACTCTCGACTCTAATAAGCTCTCCTCCTCATCTCTAAGCTTCGGAACTCATTCCGAGCACTCCATTACTGTTGGCCGGAAACTAACTTGACCGTCGGAGGGTCCTGCCGGAGCCACCCCCCCCACCGGTTCCGGATGGGACTTCATTTTGCAGGTCCCCGGCGGCGACCTCGGCGGCCTCGACTCCAGCGACCTCCGACGAGGATGGATTTCTGCACCAACAGATTGGCGCTAGAAGGAGGGCATGAACCTTCGAGGTTCCCTTGTTCTTAAAGGAGTGCTCGACGACCCTTCTCTTCCCTCTCCGGAGATCTTCCTTTTCTCTCTCGAAAGAAAATGCCCCCCAGGAGAGCCTTGACCCGGCGATCGGCGGCCTCCGCAGCCCGATCCAGTTCGGGTCCGTCCGCCCCCGCTCCGGCCCCGGCTACCCGAACTCACTCCGTAGCCGCGGTGGACGTGGAGCAGTTCAGCCTGCTTGCCCAGCAGGTCCGCGACCTTACGGAGGCAGTGCGGGCGATGCAGGCCTTGCATCCGTGGGACCCGGTATCAGCTCGACCGGCGCAGGATTCCCCGGAGTCCCGGGATCCGGCCCAGGGGCGACCAGCATGGACTACCCGACCTTCAGTCCCCAGAAGGGGAAAGCAGCCGGGGGAGAGCCCCCGCTCGGACCACGGCTCGACCCAGGGAGAAGCTCCGCGCCCATTCTGCGAGAAGACTTTGGAGATCAAGGATCGCGAGGACCTCCTGGATCAAAGGCTCTTGGAAATGAGCCGACGCATAGAGGAACTTCGTCATACTCCCTCCTCCCGCGGTAACGACGTCTGCACTGACCCCCCTTTTTCGCAGAAAATCATGCAGGAGCCGATCCCGCCGAACTTCAAACTCCCACAGTTTGAGAGCTACGACGGGACCACCGATCCGGTCGACCATTTGGAAGCCTTTCGGACGACGATGCTGCTCCACGGCGTGTCAGACGCCATATTGTGCCGGGCCTTCCCCTCTACCCTTAAAGGAGCTGCCAGGAATTGGTACTCGGCGCTCAAGCCGAGTACCATCTTATCGTTTGACCAGATGAGTCAACAGTTCGCAGCCCACTTCATCAGTAGCAGGCGGCCCCGCCGAGGTTCGGATTCCTTGATGGCCATCAGGCAAAAGGAGGGGGAACCCATCCGGGCTTATGTCACCCGGTTTAACGCTGCCGCGCTGGAAGTCCGGAACCTGGAACCCATCAGTCGCCATGGCCGCCCTCAAGGGCGGCCTCCGGAAGAACGACTTGTTGTTCTCCCTGGAAAAAGAAGTATCCAAGGAAATTTCGCGGACATGCTTGCTCGGGCTGAAGGATACGCCCGGGCAGAGGAGGCCTTCAAGGCCAGGGATGACGAAGCCGATGGTGAGCGACGAGCTGAAGGGCCGAGCAGGTCCATCGAGGGAGAGAAGCGGAGTAAAGCTCGGCGGCGCTCCCGGACTCCTCCCGGTCATTGGCGGACCCGAACTCTCCAAGGGAACCCGAGGTGGGGAAGCCCAGAAGGAACAGTGCGCCGAGGTTCTCCTCAGCGCCGAAGCTCTCCCCGACAAAGGTTCCGCAACTACGCCCCCCTCAACACTTCGAAGGCCCAAGTGCTGATGGAAATCGGGGAACAGCTTCCGAGGCCGGACCAAATGCGTTCCCGACCCAGCAAACGCGACCCCAACAAGTTTTGCCGCTATCATCGCGACCACGGCCACGACACCGAAGAGTGCGTCCAGCTCCGAGATGAGATCGAAAAGCTCGTCAGGCGAGGTAGACTCGGTCGATTCCTGCAAAGATGGCCCGAAGAGCGAGGGGAGCGGCTAAGGGCGGTACCATCGGGTAGGGAGAGCCAGGAAGGTCGGCCGCCCCTTGGCGTCATCAACACTATCTCGGGCTGCGAAGAAGCGGAGGATCGCAGAGCCCTGTGGCCTTCACCGAGGAGGGCGGTCAGGGAATCCAATTTCCACACAGTAACGTAGTTGTAATTTCCTTAAATATCGCTGACTACGATGTACGCTGCATTTTGCTAGATAATGGAAGTTCGGCCGATGTATTGTCCTACGATGCCTTCTTAAAAATTGTCCCTGCCCGACGACCACTTGGAGCCGATAAATTCCTCGCTGGTAGGATTTACCAGTAACACCGTACCAGCCGAAGTCTGCTCCGAATCGGGGAGGCCAGCGCATGGTAGAGGAGGTCGTCTGGATGGGACTTGCTGCCCGAGGGAGCTCCGAGGAACAACGCCCCATCGACCCCTCAAACGAGAACGCGCTGTCCGCGACTTCCCTTCGGTAAAATTCTCCCCTCTGAATAATATTACTTCTGGATGCGAAAACTATGTGATGACAGGGAAGCAGCAGTCAATAATCGCCGCGTTAGGAACAGGAGGAGAACCTCATCCTAACGCGAGCACCAAGCTCGGCCGCAGGAGATAAGATCTCCCCCGAGCGCGACTCGCTGCAGGAGATAAGATCTCCCCCGAGGGAAGCTCGGCTGCAGGAGATAAGATCTCCCCGAGCGCGCACTTCAACCTCGGCCGAGGAGATAAGATCTCTCCTGCAGGAGATAAGATCTCCCCCGAGGGAAGCTCGGCTGCAGGAGATAAGATCTCCCCCGAGCGCCGCACTTCAACCTCGACCGCAGGAGATAAGATCTCCCCCGAGGGAAGCTCGACTGCAGGAGATAAGATCTCCCCCGAGCGCGCACTTCAACCTCGGCCGTAGGAGATAAGATCTCCCCCCGAGGGAAGCTCGGCTGCAGGAGATAAGATCTCCCCCGAGCGCGGACTTCAATCTCGACCGTAGGAGATAAGATCTCCCCGAGGAAGAAGCTCGGCGTAGGAGATAAGATCTCCCCCGAGCGTGCACTTCAACCTCGACCGCAGGAGATAAGATCTCCCCCGAGGGAAGCTCGGCTGCAGGAGATAAGATCTCCCCCGAGCGCGCACTTCAACCTCGGCCGCAGGAGATAAGATCTCCCCCGAGGGAAGCTCGGCTGCAGGAGATAAGATCTCCCCCGAGCGCGCACTTCAACCTCGGCCGTAGGAGATAAGATCTCCCCCGAGGGAAGCTCGGCTGCAGGAGATAAGATCTCCCCGAGCGCGGACTTCAACCTCGGCCGCAGGAGATAAGATCTCCCCCGAGGGAAGCTCGGCTGCAGGAGATAAGATCTCCCCCGAGCGCGCACTTCAACCTCGGCCGCAGGAGATAAGATCTCCCCCGAGGGAAGCCCGGCTGCAGGAGATAAGATCTCCCCGAGCGCGCACTTCAACCTCGGCCCGCAGGAGATAAGATCTCCCCCGAGGAAGCTCGGCTGCAGGAGATAAGATCTCCCCCGAGCGCGCACTTCAACCTCGGACTTCAGCTGATGAAGACAATGTCGCCCCCGAGGAGCTCAAATCCGACCTCGACCGTAGGAGGCGAGATTTACTTCGGCTTCAACATCAGCTTCATCGACTTTAGCTGGAAACGAGTTCCATTTCAACTCCAAACATCGACTGAAGATGAGGTCTCCCCCAAGCCTCAGCCTCAACTTCAGCGTCAATATTGGCTGGAGATGAGACCTCCCCGAGCTTCAGCTACAACAAATGCGGAGCCTGGAAGAAGGACTTCGGCAGTCGCCTATTTTGGTACTCCCTTCCTTCAAACTTTTGAACTCGGGAGTGGGGGGGCTACTGTTGGGGATAAATCCCGCTCCTGCCGAAGCCCGGCCCGACGCTCAGCCCAATGTAACCAGTAGCCACAGAAGAGCTTTAGCGCCAGGCGCCAGGCCGAAGCCCCTACCACGGCCGAACTGCCTAGAGCCGAACTCCCCTGCGCCAAGGTTCGGGCCGAACTACCTAGCTGCCGAACTCCCAGCGCCAGGCTCCGGGCCGAACTCCACCGCCAGCCGAACTTCCTGATGGCCGCCTCCTTGGACTCCAAGCGGCCGAACTCCTTCAGACTCCCCACGGTCGAACTCCTTCGGATCGACTCCAAGCGGCCGAGCTTCAATGAAGTCCTCTCAGCGGCCGAACTCCTCAGCGGACCGACTCCAAGCGGCCCGAACTTCCTCGGAGCACTCCAAGCGGCCGAACTCCTCAGCGGTCGCCCTCATCGCCCTTCGACCGACCGAGCTCCTACCGAACTCTCAAGTGTCCAAGCCTCAGCCAAAGTCCAACAGCCGATCGAACCCTCAAACGGCCGAGCTTCGGATCCTCAGCAGCCGAACTCTTCAGCGGACGAGCCTTAGCTGCATACCTCCAGCCAGACGCCTATGGGAGCCGAACTCCCTCCTATCTTCCTCTTCAGGAGCCCGAACTCCTCCGAAATGGGCACGCGACGAAGGCCTTCAACCCTTCATTCGGCAAGCTCTGCAACCATCACCATCAGTCAGTCCGTTGCACCATCAGTCCACCATACCATCAGCCAGTCCGTCGCAAGCGATAGCGACCCACTGTCAGGCGGCGATGGCTGTCACCCTCAATCCGCCGCACACGGCACCAGCCCATGAGACTGACTCCGCCGAACCTCGAGCGGCCCGCCAGCACGCGGCTGCAGTTGTCACCATCAAGCTCCACTATATAAAGGACCCTCCCGACACGCTAAGGCTAAGCTCTCTGATCTCTAAGCTCTCCGAACTCTCGACTCTAATAAGCTCTCCTCCTCATCTCTAAGCTCCGGAACTCATTCCGAGCACTCCATTACTGTTGGCCGGAAACTAACTTGACCGTCGGAGGGTCCTGCCGGAGCCACCCCCCCCCACCATTTTCGGACGGGACTTCATTTTGCAGGTCCCCGGCGGCGACCTCGGCAGCCTCGACTCCAGCGACCTCCGGCGAGGATGGATTTCTGCACCAACAATCTCTATCATAGACATCATCGAAACTCCTTTCGATGGATCAGAACTCTTCTGATTCGAACAGCTAGAATGATCGATCATCTAAATCATTCTAATTGCTCCCAAAATCCACCAGTGACACCTAGCAGTATATGGTGGCAACCCATCAGAGCTGAATGCGAACCTCTTGGTGCAGCTACCTGTGTGATTAAGTTCTTCTATCTTGAGCCCCGATCAGATTAGGGTTAAGGTGAACTCGTCAAACCCTAGTCTCTGTCATATGATGTAATCATTCGATTCGAGTCCAATGTGAAAATCTAAATAGAAACTCTTTCTATTATTTCACTCTGCCATGGCCATGGACTTCTGGACTTGATTCTCATGATCATCATAGGGCTGCTCCTCTACCACCGAGGTAGATAGATTCCATCTTGATGCAATCCAGTTCCTACAATGAACATGCTATAGCCAACATACACCTCAGGGTTCCATATGGCTAGGAGACCGAGTAATGGTGTAGTCAAACTATAAACACCCTCAAGGTGAACTGCCGATGCATCTCAGGTCAAAGAACCAGACACACTACACTGCAGCATCGAGTCAGTCATTGACGAGAAGGTAGACTTCCTAATGACTACTCGAGGTGGTCACGCTCAGTGCCCTCGTTCTCTAACGAGTACCTGTACTCTCGCTCCGGTGTCTCCACACCGTAGACTCAAGACTCATCTACTAAAGAGAAGCGATCGTACACCAACCTTCCGGATCAATCACCATCCTCGTGATGATCCTATGGTCGGAGCTGTTTATGAGTTAATAATGATTATTCATGTCTTAAATTTTCAACTCTTGAAAATATGAATTATCATTACCATTAACTCAAAGGATGTATCACAGACACTAAATACACATGTGTGATAGAAAATAACCCATTTTCATTAATTATAGTCAAAATTATAATTTTGCCCCTAGAAGTGTATTACAAGTGTCAGCCAATTCTGGCTTCTAGGGCACATATATCTAACAATCTCCCACTTGTCCTAAAGCCAATTGGCTACAAGTCTAAGTCCCATCTTCTCAAGGTGGGCTTCGATCTTCTGCTGGCCCAACGGCTTTGTAAGTGGGTCTGCCACATTATCTGCGGAGTTGACTCTCTTGACCTCAAACGTAACCTTTTCTCACAGGTAATCGCGGATGAGATGATATCACACGTTTGCTTGGAACTCTTCCAGCACAAACAGTCTGCACACAAACAGACTTCCAGATGTCGACTTTCGATCATCTATATCGGACATGAAGTCCGAGTCTGTGTATCCCTGAACTTGGAGTTCTCCGTTACCAAAGACCAACATCATATCCTTAGTTCTTCTCAAGTACTTAAGGATACATTTCACAGAAGTCCAGTGTTCTTCACCTGGATTTGACTGATATCTGCTTGTGACACTCACAGCATGGGCTATATCAGGTCGTGTACATAGCATGGCATACATGAGGCTCCCTATTGCAGAAGCATAAGGGATCTTGCTCATGCGTTCTATTTCCTCAGGTGTGCTGGGGCACATCTTCTTGGAAAGATGAATACCATGTCTGAAGGGTATTAATCCCCTCTTAGAGTTTTCCATACTAAACCTCTTTAGTACTTCCTCTATGTACATCTTCTGTGAAAGTCCTAGCATCCTATTCGGTCTATCCCTATAGACCTTAATTCCTAGAATAAAGGATGCTTCACCTAGGTCTTTCATGGAGAATTCCTTGGACAACCACATCTTGACTGATGTCAACATGGGAATATCATTCCCAATAAGGAGGATGTCATCCACGTACAATACGAGGAAGACAACAGCGCTCCCACTGACCCTTTTTGAAAACACATGGTTCCTCTTCGTTTTTGATGAAACCAAACTTTTTGATCACATCATTGAAACGAGTGTTCCAGCTCCGAGATGCTTGCTTAAGTCCATATATGGACCTTTGCAGCTTGCAAACCTTGTGATCAGTATCACTGGATGTGAAACCTAGCGGCTGTTCCATATAGATATCTTCCTCAAGATATCCATTTAGGAATGCCGTTTTCACGTCCATTTGCCATATTTCATAATCGAAATAGGCTGCAACAGCAAGCAATGTGCGGATGGATTTTAGCATAGCTACCGGGGAAAAGGTATCCTGATAGTCAATGCCTTCACGTTGACTATAACCTTTTGCCACCAGTCTAGCCTTGAATGTCTCCACATTCCCATCTGCACCAATCTTTCTCTTGAAGATCCATTTACACCCAATAGGTACTATACCTTCTGGTGGATCTACCAAGGTCCAGACTTGGTTTGAGTGCATCGAGTCAATTCTCTGACTTCATTGCCTCAAGCCATTTCTCGGAGTCGATATCTGATATCGCCTCGTTGTAGGTTTTGGGATCATCACCATGAGCACCATTACCTATGAGGAACATTTCCTCTACGTCCTCTGAAATAATACCTAAGTATCTTTCAGGGGGACGGGAAACTCTTTCCGATCTACGAGGTGGAGGAGGTAGTGTTCTTATTGGCTCAACCTGATTTGGTTCCACTTGGTCCTTAGCTCTTTCTGCTTGTGAGACTTTCTCATCAAGCTTAATCTGCTTTCCAATGCCGCTATCTTGAATAAACTATTTTTCAAGAAATATGGCATGTCGACTCACAATCACATTATGGTCTTCTGGAATGTAGAAATAGTATCCTAATGACTCTTTAGGATATCCTATGAATCGAGCTCTAAAGGACCTAAACTCTAACTTGTCCGCTTGTTGTCTTTTGACATGAGCCGGACAACCCCAAATTCTGAGATGACTCAGACTTGGTTTCTTACCGTGCCATATCTCATACGGTGTGGTAGGAACGGTTTTAGAGGGAACCCTATTCAGTAAGATAGATTGAAGTTAATAATGAATGTCCCCAAAGAAAATCAGGGAGGTCTGTGAAGCTCATCATGGATCGAACCATATCCAATAGAGTCCGATTTCTCCATTCTGAAACCCCGTTGAGTTGAGGTGTTCCTGGTGGAGTCCATTGAGAGACTATGCCATTTTCCTTAAGATAGTCTAGGAATTTCCCGGCTAAGGTATTCACCTCCTCGATCTGATCGAAAGAACCTTAATGGGTTTTTCCAGTTTGTTTTTCTACTTCATGTCTGAATTCTTTGAACTTTTCAAAAGCTTCAGACTTGTGTCTCATAAGATACACATACCCATACCTAGACAGATCATCGGTAAAGGTAATGAAGTAGACAAAATTGCCTCTAGCCGGCACATCAAATGGGCCGCACACATCAGTATGTACTAGGGCAAGGAGATCTGTGGCCCTCTTTCCCCATGTCCAACAAAAGGGAGTTTAGTCATTTTGCCTTGAAGACAAGATTCACAAGTTGGATATGACTCGAAAGTCAATGGACTCAATAGCCCATTTTTCTCCAATTTGTTAATCCTATCTTCTGCTATATGACCTAATCTTCAGGTGCCATAGATATCTGTCGTTTGGACTATCCCTAGGTCGTTTGGCATTCACGTTTTGCTCGATAGTTAAAATAGGTACATCAATATGCAACTGATAAAGACCATTAACAAGGAAACCATTTGCAATTTTATTTCTTTCATCATAAAGAATGTTACAATGGTCCTTAAAGAAGGTAATCACATAGCCTTCTTGTGCTAAGCATGAAACAGAAATCAAATTCCTGCTAGCTGCAGGCACATAATAACAGTCTTTTAAAACTAAGTCTAAACCAGATGGTAATCGAAGAGGGTATGTTCCCACGGCTACTGCAGCAACTCTTGCTCCATTACCGATGCGTAGGATCATGTCTCCATCCCTCAGCCTCCTGCTATCCTCAAGACCCTGCATAGAAGTGCACAGATGAGCACTAGAACCAGAGTCAAGCACCCAACTGGATGCAGAAGAAACCGTAAGGTTAGACTCAATAACGAGCATACCTCCAGAAGGACCTTCCTTCTTGTTCTTTAGGGTGGCCAGGTAAGTAGGGCAGTTCCGCTTCCAATGGCCGTCGCTGTTGCAATGGAAACACTTTCCTTTGCCATCGGCCTTTTTCTTCGGTTCTGCCTTCTTCTTCTTTGATCCTTCCACCTTTTGCTTTTTCACAGACTTCTTTTTCTTTCCATAAGACTTTCTTTTGGAAGAAGTCCGTTCCATAGCAAGAACTGAGCCTTTAGAACCTTTCATAGAAAGCTCAGCGGTAACCAGCATATTCATCAACTCGGCCAAGGAATTTTGAAGTTTATGCATGTGGTAATTCATGATGAATTGCCCATATGCATCAGTCAAGGATTGCAGAATAATATCATTCTGCAAGATCCAAGTCCAACTTCACACCGAGCTTCTCAAGCTCTTCCATGTCCTTGATCATTGTCAGACAGTGATCTTGGACTGACTGCCCATCACGCATCTTAGCCTTAAAAAGTCGTTTCGTGACTTGATATTTGGCTGCGCGACTCTGTTCACCAAACATCTCCTGTAGGTGAGCCAACATTTGGCGAGCAGTCCCGATATCTTCATGTTGGCGCTGGAGCTCATCAGACATCGAGCCCAACATGTAGTATCTGGCCTTATTGTCTTCGTCAATCCATTTTTCCAGAGACGCTCTCTGTTCAGTGGATGGACGAGCTGGTAAGGTGGGAGGGTCCTGGTCCAAAACATGTGTTAACTTCTCTGAACCCAAAACAATTTTGTAGTTCCTGAGCCAATCTTTATAATTGGGTCCAGTCAGTCTATGTGTGTCTAGGATACGTGCCAGTGGGTTGGACGCAGACATTTTCCTGTAGAGAGTCAAAGATTCTAGTTAGATACTGTAATTTTGACTTGACCAATTTGTTTTGGGATTTTATTTTTAAACAAATTAGCTCCCACTATTTTCTCGGATCCCTACACTCCCTCTGTAGAGATGCGAAAATCTCCGCGATTGATGATTTCTAGTGGGTGGTGCGGTCTCACCAACTGACTCATCACCTCACCTAACAGTTATTGGTGATGGGTTAGCCAATGAGTGAACAACTCTTGTTCAATGATTCTCTAATCATGGTGCACCCAAACTTGGTCTCTAATTCATGAATCTCACCGTATCCGGAATATTGATCCACTCCTTAGTTAAGTCAGACCCACCATTTGCATAGACTGGGTTCCTAATTGGGTCTCTCACCGTATCCGGAATATTGAGCCCAACTCATCCTCCAGCCCATAGCATCCAATGCCTAATAGACATGGTTGCATCTTCCCGGTGCAACTGAGCCACTGTATCCAGCCGAGAACAATCAACCCCGGGAAGGGCCCGCACATCTACAATGGTGGAAGACCTCAGACTTAATCTTTTCTTAGGGAGAATTGATTCAGGTCTCATTAAACTAGACTTGGCTTAGTCATAACAATTATGACTAACCTAGTGGCATGGGTTCAGCTCGGATTATTGACCACCTCAGATCAGAACTGTGTCAACAGATATGGCCAGGTAAGTGAGACCGGTGGAAGGAATATGCCATTAACTCGCACAAGAACGCATTCAGGTCGAGTAGCTTCCAATTAAAAACCAGTCGGTCGTCTGTGCCAAACTTACCTTAGACACCAAATTGTTGAGTCAGAACCAATTGGGTTAGCCTACAATCCAGACTCTAACCTCTGAGCCTAATTAGGTCTTGCTTTGATCGTGACTCGATCTTGACCCAGACTTAATCCTATTAGGCTGGTCAATTTAAGCATTGTTGATCCCATCTAACCAACTCTTGATTCGGTTTGATCAACCGCTTAGACCTAATTGAGCTACCCAAGCCCGAACCCAGTATTATGAATATGTCTTAGATCTGAAATTCTCAATTTTAGACCTAATAATAT
>QRFJ01005560.1:0-30496 GCA_006176705.1 Cocos nucifera | reverse complement strand
TTCTAGGTATGGGTATGTGTATCTTAGGAGACATAAGTCTGAAGCTTTTAAAAAGTTCAAAGAATTCAGAAATGAAGTAGAAAAATAAACTGGAAAACCCATTAAGATTCTTCGATCAGATCGAGGAGGTGAATACCTTAGCCGAAAATTCCTAGACTATCTTAAGAAAAATGGCATAACCTCTCAATGGACTCCACCAGGAACACCTCAACTCAACGGAATTTCAAAACAGAAAAATCAGACTCTATTGGATATGGTTCGATCCATGATGAGCTTCACAGACCTTCCTAATTTTCTTTGGGGACATTCATTATTAACTTCAATTTATCTACTGAATAGGGTTCCCTCTAAAACCGTTCCTACCACACCGTATGAGATATGGCATGGTAAGAAACCAAGTCTGAGTCATCTCAGAATTTGGGGTTGTCCGGCTCATGTCAAAAGACAACAAGCGGACAAGTTAGAGTTTAGGTCCTTTAGAGCTCGATTCATAGGATATCCTAAAGAGTCATTAGGATACTATTTCTACATTCCAGAAGACCACAATGTGATTGTGAGTCGACATGCCATCTTTCTTGAAAAATAGTTTATTCAAGATAGCGGCATTGGAAAGCAGATTAAGCTTGATGAGAAAGTCTCACAAGTACAACGAGCTAAGGACCAATTGGAACCAAATCAGGTTGAGCCAATAAGAACACTACCTCCTCCACCTCGTAGATCGGAAAGAGTTTCCCGTCCCCTGAAAGATACTTAGGTATTATTTCAGAGGAAGTAGAGAAAATGTTCCTCATAGGTAATGGTGCTCATGGTGATGATCCCAAAACCTACAACGAGGCGATATCAGATATCGACTCCGAGAAATGGCTTGAGGCAATGCAGTCAGAAATTGACTCGATGCACTCAAACCAAGTCTGGACCTTGGTAGATCCACCAGAAGGTATAGTACCTATTGGGTGTAAATGGATCTTCAAGAGAAAGATTGGTGCAGATGGGAATGTGGAGACATTCAAGGCTAGACTAGGTGGCAAAAGGTTATAGTCAACGCGAAGGCATTGACTATCAGGATACCTTTTCCCCAGTAGCTATGCTAAAATCCATCCGCACATTGCTTGCCGTTGCAGCCTATTTCGATTATGAAATATGGCAAATGGACGTGAAAACGGCATTCTTAAATGGATATCTTGAGGAAGATATCTATATGGAACAGCCGCTAGGTTTCACATCCAGTGATACTGATCACAAGGTTTGCAAGCTGCAAAGGTCCATATATGGACTTAAGCAAGCATCTCGGAGCTGGAACACTCGTTTCAATGATGTGATCAAAAAGTTTGGTTTCATCAAAAATGAAGAGGAACCATGTGTTTTCAAAAGGGTCAGTGGGAGCGCTGTTGTCTTCCTCGTATTGTACGTGGATGACATCCTCCTTATTGGGAATGATATTCCCATGTTGACATCAGTCAAGATGTGGTTGTCCAAGGAATTCTCCATGAAAGACCTAGGTGAAGCATCCTTTATTCTAGGAATTAAGGTCTATAGGGATAGACCGAATAGGATGCTAGGACTTTCACAGAAGATGTACATAGAGAAAGTACTAAAGAGGTTTAGTATGGAAAACTCTAAGAGGGGATTAATACCCTTCAGACATGGTATTCATCTTTCCAAGAAGATGTGCCCCAGCACACCTGAGGAAATAGAACGCATGAGCAAGATCCCTTATGCTTCTGCAATAGGGAGCCTCATGTATGCCATGCTATGTACACGACCTGATATAGCCCATGCTGTGAGTGTCACAAGCAGATATCAGTCAAATCCAGGTGAAGAACACTGGACTTCTGTGAAATGTATCCTTAAGTACTTGAGAAGAACTAAGGATATGATGTTGGTCTTTGGTAATGGAGAACTCCAAGTCCAGGGATACACAGACTCGGATTTCATGTCCGATATAGATGATCGAAAGTCGACATCTGGAAGTCTGTTTGTGTGCAATGGTGGTGCTGTCAGCTGGAAGAGTTCCAAGCAAACTGGTGATAGCAGATTCCACCATGGAAGCAGAATATATCGCTGCATCAGAGGCTGCAAAGGAAGCATTCTGGTACAAGAAGTTTGCTGCAGAAATTGGAGTAATGCCATCAGATGCCATTCCTCTATACTGCGACAACAATGGCGCCATAGCCCTTGCTAAGGAGCCGAGGTCTCACCAGAAATCCAAGCACATTGAGCGGCGATACCACCTCATCCGCGATTACCTCGAGAAGGGTTACGTTGAGGTCAAGAGAGTCAACTCCGCAGATAATGTGGCAGACCCACTTACAAAGCCGTTGGGCCAGCAGAAGATCGAAGCCCACCTTGAGAAGATGGGATTAGACTTGTAGCCAATTGGCTTTAGGACAAGTGGGAGATTGTTAGATATA
This sequence comes from Cocos nucifera, assembly GCA_006176705.1. Lineage (NCBI taxonomy): Eukaryota > Viridiplantae > Streptophyta > Magnoliopsida > Arecales > Arecaceae > Cocos > Cocos nucifera. The sequence continues at coordinate 28,085 of QRFJ01005560.1, read as the reverse complement.
TGTGCCCTAGAAGCCAGAATTGGCTGACACTTGTAATACACTTCTAGGGGCAAAATTATAATTTTGACTATAATCAATAAAATGGGTTATTTTCTATCACATATGTGTATTTAGTGTCTGTGATACATCCTTTGAGTTAATGGTAATGATAATTCATATTTTCAAGAGTTGAAAATTTAAGACATGAATAATCATTATTAACTCATAAAATGCTCCCGACCATAGGATCATCACGAGGATGGTGATTGATCCGGAAGGTTGGTGTACAATCGCTTCTCTTTAGTAGATGAGTCTTGAGTCTACGGTGTGGAGACACCGGAGCGAGAGTACAGGTACTCGTTAGAGAACGAGGGCACTGAGCGTGACCACCTCGAGTAGTCATTAGGAAGTCTACCTTCTCGTCAATGACTGACTCGATGCTGCAGTAGTGTGTCTGGTTCTTTGACCTGAGATGCATCGGCAGTTCACCTTGAGGGTGTTATAGTTTGACTACACCATTACTCGGTCTCCTAGCCATATGGAACCCTGAGGTGTATGTTGGCTATAGCATGTTCATTGTAGGAACTGGATTGCATCAAGATGGAATCTATCTACCTCGGTGGTAGAGGAGCAGCCCTATGATGATCATGAGAATCAAGTCCAGAAGTCCATGGCCATGGCAGAGTGAAATAATAGAAAGAGTTTCTATTTAGATTTTCACATTGGACTCGAATCGAATGATTACATCATATGACAGAGACTAGGGTTTGACGAGTTCACCTTAACCCTAATCTGATCGGGGCTCAAGATAGAAGAACTTAATCACACAGGTAGCTGCACCAAGAGGTTCGCATTCAGCTCTGATGGGTTGCCACCATATACTGCTAGGTGTCACTGGTGGATTTTGGGAGCAATTAGAATGATTTAGATGATCGATCATTCTAGCTGTTCGAATCAGAAGAGTTCTGATCCATCGAAAGGAGTTTCGATGATGTCGATGATAGAGATCATGACATATCCCATTACCATACAGAACTGAACCTAACTGGGTCACACAAACAAGGGTTTGAATCTGGTGATCATCAATTGAACTGATCTAGTTCAATTGATCTGAATGAGATTCAATTAGGTTCAAGGAAATCGTGCTAGCACTCGATTGAACCTAACGTTCTTCTTTTACTATCATAAATAAGTTGTCCTGACTGAGCCAAAGGAGTTTGTGCTCAATCAGAGGCCTTCATATGGTCTGACTGGAGGTTGTCCAAGTCAGAAAAGGTTGTCTTATTTTGTAAGACATTACCTGCCATTTTTGGTCACCTGCCATTTCTTGTTCTTTGACTTTGGTCAAAAGTCTACCTTTGACTGGTCAAATGTTGACCATTGACACTTTGACTTTTGACCACATGTGTCATGCACCTATTGGAGAGCTGGTGGGGGCCTGTCCCCCTGCCAGAACCTGGCAAGGAGAGGGCGCACGCCACCCTTGGCGTGTGCCCAAGTTGGAGGCGCCTAGGAGTCCCTTGTTGGACAAGGACTCCATCTCCTTTTTGGATTCCAATTAGAGTTCTCCTAAGAACCAACTTTGACTGGTCTTAGGCACCCTCTAAGGAGGAATCCAGGGGTCTCTATTCCACCAATCAGATTTAGATCTGATTTCACAAAGGGTTGTGATTGGTTGGGAAAAAGAGGAGTTGGATCACAGAGAGTCTATAAATAAGACCCTGCGCCCAACTCAGATTGCATGATTGTATGATTCGAGAATTGAAATCCCATGCCCCAAGGCTGCCTCTCCCCTCTTCCTCCATTCCAAACCCACCTTCTCCCTCTCCTCTCCACGTCCAAAAGTGTTTTGGATTCTTGGTTGGTGCGATTCAGATCAAAGAAAGGCGATCAAAAGCTAAGAAGGCTGCACTGCTGCAAAGGACGACTGCTGATCTTCAAAAGAGTTTTGAAGATCCTCTAGATCAGATCCAGATCTAATTTTTGGAGATATGATAGAGAAGAAGAGGATCTCCAGATCCAACCCGAGTGGATACCGGTAGAGGCCAGGCACTTGCGTGGCTTGATCCAGAACCTTCCGTTGCTTACAGGATCATCAACGGATAATAGGATTACCCACTTCAAGGTAAATTAAATTTGATTTAATTTATCTAATTTTATTTTAATTTCTAAAATAATAATAATCAGATCTGAAATATCTTAGATCTGATCTAGATTAAAGAAAAAAATTTTTGAAATATATCTCTTGATTTAATCAGATCTGAACGAACTTGGTCCATAAAATTAGGTTTTTCCTTCACATAGATGATCAAAAGTCAACATCTGGTAATCTATTTTTGTGCAATAATGGTGCTGTAAGCTGAAAGAGTTTCAAGCAAATCATGATAGCAAACTCCACTATGAAAGCAGAATATATCACTGTCTCAAAAGTCATAAAGAAGGCATTCTAGTTCAAGAATTTCATCATAGTGCTTGGAGTGATGCCATCAGATGTCGTCCCTCTCTCTTACGATGATAATGGTGCCATAGCCCTAGTTAAGGAGCCAAGGTCCCACCAGAAGTCCAAGTACATTGAGCGGTGGTATCACCTTATCCATGATTATCTCGATAAGAAATACATCAAGGTCAAGAGAGTTGACACCACAGATAATATGGCTGACCTACTAATGAAGTCGTTGAGCCAGCAGAAGATCGTAACCCACCTTTAAAATATGGGACTTAAATTTATATCCAATTGGTTTTAAGTCAAGTGGGAGTTTGTTAGATGAGTGCCCTAAAAACTAGATTAGTCGACACTTGTAATATATTTTCTCGAAGCATTTTTTTTAATTTTGACTAAAATTAATAAAAAGATTATTTTTTTTCATATTTTATACTTAAAGTGTCTATGATATATCCTTTGAGTTAATGGGTATGTTAATATATATTTTCAAGAGTTCAAAATCTAAGATATATATTTTCATAATTAACTCATAAACTGTTCTCAATCGTAGGATCGTTATGAGGATGGTGATAGATCTGAAAGATTGGTGTATGATCACTTTCTTAGGATGGAAAGATCTTGAGTCTATGATATGGAGATACCAGAGCGAGAGTATAGATATTCATTGAGAACAAGGACACTGAGCGTGGCCACCTTGAGCAGTCATAAGAAAGTCTACCTTCTCATCGATGACTAGCTCGATGCTGTCATTTTGTATCTGGTTCTTTGACTTAAGGTGCATCAATAGTTCACCTTGAATGTGTTATAGTTTGACTATAATATAACTCAATCTCCTAGCCATTTGGAATCCTAAGGTGTATATTGGCTATGTTGGAAAATGTATCCCAAAATCAATCATCAGTCTATTGATGGTTGAGCTATATTATGATTATAATTAATTTTTTAATTAATAAAATATATTTTTTATATTTTATTATAAGTTTTCATCTTCTAATAAACTTCATTATCGTGATGAAGTTCTTAGGACTATTTAGGTTTGATAAAGAGAGGATTTATCGATTAGTCCTTAAAACTGTTCACGACCAAATGATAGGCTGTTAATAAGGATGATAGCATCTATCGAGTATAGATTGCTGTATGCCATATAGATTAGTTGTCCTCTTAATTAAGAAGTATGAAGATACTACTATAGCATATAGGTTGGATGTAGGGATACATTATCACGGAATGTGATCAAGTTCAGAGCATTCTACTATCAAGAATGTCACTGATGGAATATAGGTATAGATATCCCTTAGGCCTGAGATCATCTTAGTGGTTTGCGAGTAACTCACTATGCTTTAGTACCGAACTAACTAAATTTTTAATTCAATAATAGAAGACTTTTGGACATAGTCATGTACTTGCAAACTCGGTGTGTGATCAAGATGAAATTGACCACTTCAAGAGTTGGAGAAGAATGTATCACTATATTTCAATATAGCCAAACCTTGGCCAGGATAATCCATGAGATAGATTTGATATTTTAAAGTACAACGTGGATAGTCTGATCAAAATTGATAGTTTAACTCTGAGGTATCCTACAAACATTTTGGTCAAGGGGATGAATTATATGCAAACTATATCCACATGAGCTCTAAGGATGTTGTTCTACACATTCGACCTTTCCGATTGTCAGGTACTATTGTAGATGGTCACTTCAACTGGTATAGAAATTTGTTCTATGCTACTGACTTAGGTTTAGACCTATGGGTCATACATATTAGAGTTCACGATCTAATCAAATAGTTGATCAATAATTGAGAATCATTCTAAGGTTAAATGATCAATACGATCGTATTGATCATTTAACCTACTACAAATGTTGTAGAAGGATCGATTAGCAATTAGATTACTAATTAACTTAATTTGATTAAGCTAAAGGATTGAGTTAATTTTAATTAAATATTATTTAATTAGATTTGGTTTGGACTTGATTGGATCAAGTTTAATTCATTTATTGGATAAGACAAGTGCAAGAAAGAACTAGTCCTAGTTCAACTAAGATTTGAGTCAACCTAATTTTCTAATTTGATTAAAAAATTAAATTAAAATTAAATCTAATTTAATTAAGTTCTTAATTAGATTAGGATCTAATTTAATTAGATTGAATTACTTTTGGTTTGATTTGATTTAAGAAACTATATTTGATCAAGTCAAATATGGAATCCTAATAAGATTAGGATCCATCTTGCTTGCGCCACCTATATCCCACCCCCCATGCTCTTTCTCTCTTTATTTTGTGTGATAAATCTCCTCTCCTAGATTTCTCACACACGCCCACCTTCTCTCTCCCTCTTCTATTTGGTAGTTAGGTGTGGACTAAGTCAAAGAAGATAAGTAGTTTTGGTTTCAAATTCTATGAGATAGAGTTTTGAGAAACCAAAATTCCTCCTTTCCTATGCCACCCACACTTTCAGATTTTCTCTAGAACTTTTAGTGGAAAGAGGAGAATTTTTGTGTGACAAATGAAAGTGGTCCATGCCTAAAACAAAGGAGGGGGCATCCAGGTGTTGGGCGCCCCAACTAGTTGTCATATTTGTTCTTTCCAAGTCTAAGAATTTAACCCAACAAAGACTCCTCTATATCTCATTATATAGGATAAATTTTGGGCTAATTTTTTTAAAGATTCTAGATATTAGATAGGGCTTTTAGGCATGTGAATACTAGGATGAGAGTCTTCTTAGGCATGGGATTTTCATAGACACTAATCTAGGTGTCTAGGTGAGAGAACAGAGAAGAAGAAGAGGGTCTTCTTCTAGGATTACTTTGTTCTTCTATTCTCCTCTTCTTTTCGATATTTTTTTGAGAGTATCTCAGATCTGAAATCTCTCTTCCTCCTTTTAATCTTTAGAGGAGTACAATCTAGAAGAAGAAAGCATCGGATCGACTGTTGAAGAAGGATCAGCACAGTACTAGCATAATGTGCTAATTTCCTGCATAGGACTTCTGATCAGGGTTCATGGACTCGTGTGAATATCTCTTAGAGGCTAAATGTGTGTGTAGCTCAAAAAATCATCCTTAAGTCTGGATCAACAAGTTAGAATGTCTGACTTGCACAAATAATATAGATCTAATCTATTATTACATACCTATATTAAATGTAGTATAGATGCATGTTGATATGATTAACATGTTCTTCTTTCTTTATATTGTTTATTTTTGATTTAATCTTATATCATTATCATATAATAAGATCTTAGATTTAGAAATTTTTTACCTTTTATAAATAAATTTTGATTTGTTTTAGTCTTTTCCTATCCAATCTTGAAAAATTTCAAGATCTAGCCCTGAAATCCTAGATCTAGTTTCTTCAATTGGTATCAGAGCCAAGATTGATTATTACATCATTATATGTCCATATTTAGATTATTTTTTAGATTATATCTAATTTATAATCTAATTATTAAATTTAAAATTAAAAATCATGATCACACAAATTGATTATAAGGTTGTCCTATCAAAGGTTTATCCCTTACAGTGGAGAGATTATCCTAGTTCGTATAGATCTATTTTTTATCATAAATTTATTAGATATGATCTGATCTTATTTATAATTTATTAGATTTAAAATAATTTTATATTTAAAAATAAAAATTTTAGATTGTACGGATTGATTATAAGATTATTCTGCTATAAGGTTTATCTCTTACAGTGGAGTGATTATCCTAGTACGTGCTGATCTAAAATATTGATCATAAAATTTTAGATTAGATCTAAAAAAATTTATGATTTAATTAAAAATATTTTAATTTAATTTTAATTATTATAAATATATTAGATTTGATCTAAGATAATTTATGATTGATCGGAGTTGAAACTGTTTCAATTACATTAACCTATTTAGATTAGATCTAAAGTAGTTTCATGCTTATCTTTCTTGTATATTGATTATGAATTAAACATGCAACTTGATTGATAGAACCATATTATAAAATTATTTTATAAATATAAAAATTATTTTGAAAAAGCCGAACCTCAATCTTCAGTCCAAAACTTAATTAAAAATTAAGAAGTTATTTGATTAGGATCTAGGATTGTGAATTAAAGATCCTAAGATAAATCATAACACATTGGGTTAAATGGGTTAGTGAGGATTAGATCCATTAATTGGGTTAGACATAGGATTAGATTAAAGAATGAACTTAATTAGAGAATTGACTAAATCTAATTAATTATTATCTTAGATTAGGTCAAGGATTCTCTAGATCAATTACAATAGTTGTAGTTGATCAAGTCCATATCTTTAACGAGACCCAAGATGGACTTGATTCTTGGCTACGCGATCTAACATGAACTGTTAGGTTGATCTAATCAAGATTAATTAAATCAGTTGATGTTTAAGGTAAATCAAATCGGTTGTCTTTAATTGGCAGCCCACTTACCTGGCTATTTCTGATGTTGTCTAAGGCAAGCTTTGGCAGTCCCTCCCATTGATTGAACTTATCTGGCCTCTTGATGAAATTATGTTTTGATCGATCACTTAACTATTCAAGCTGACCCATGTTAGCTAGGTAAATCAGTATGATTGATTTAGATGCTCCTAGACCAGCCTATTAATGGTCTCTCTTAAGCTGACTTGGTGAAGCCAATGGAAGAAACATGACAAGCTGGTTCACCTGATATTCCCTCTTCTTTAAAATTAAATCATCTAAAATTATTAGATTCCTAAAATGAAAGTTATTGTGATAACTAGATCATAGTCTCTCATTAGGTGGTTGATAATGGATCCATTAGTTGGATAATCCTTGGAGGCACAAAGGCCTGGTGCTTATCGGCTAATGAAATTATCTTTCATTATATGATTTCTTAGCCGCATCTTTCTAAATGGTGGTTAGGTTAGCTAATCAAAGTTGGACCTAATCATTCATTGATTTGATGGACTAAGTATGGTCATGTTAATGATTGGACCTAATCGGATCATTTTAGTGGAGGCCAAAGCCTACTAATTAGGAATTGAGGCAAAAATTTAACTACTAGAAATTATTTGGAGAAATAATTGGTTATTAACCTATCCTTAGATGTATATGGGTTGGCCAACCAAAGTTGGGCTTATGTAAAGTCTATGTTGATTCCAGTACACATTAAAAAGTTAGGATAATTCCTCGAATTGGAGGTAGAGGCTATCAATTTGAATAAAATAATGAAAGAATCTTTTGATTAAAGTCCAAATCTTTAGATTAATAAATCAATTACTAATTAGATTTTGATTTTTTTTTATGCAGATATGGCCACTTTTCTATCATTCTGATCATTATTGGACAATGATAAGTTATTAGGATCCAACTTCAATAGCTGATATTGAAGGTTGAAGATAGTCCTATAGCATGAATGGATCCTGTATGTGTTGACGGATTCTGCACCTGAGGAGCCAATTGTCAATGCATGTGGAATAATCAGAGACACTTATCAAAAGTGGCTAAGTGATCAAATCATAGTACGCTGCATTATGCTGGCTACCATGAGCGATGAGTTCAGTCATAGATTCGAGATGGCTCAACCAAAGATATGCTCAAGTATTGGAGAATTCTTTTGGCACATCCAATGATGTTGAAAGGCAAAAGACTAGTTATGCTATCTTCAACGCCAGGATGCTGGGTGGAGCCTCTATCATTGATCATGTACTATACATGATCAAGCTAATAGAGCGATTGAGCAAACTCGGCTTTTTCTTATATAAGCAACTTGGGAAAGATGAAATACTGAACTCACTGCTCAAGTCCTATCTCCCATTCCTCACTCATTATAGAATGACAAAGTCTGAAGTTGACTACCACGGGTTACTGGGGTTGCTTCAGAACTTTGAGAAGGATCACCAACTCCATAAGGAGTCAGTGAACTCAATGGGAGGTTTGTCTTCTAAATCTCAATCCTTTAGGAAAAGAAAGAAGAATAAGAAGAAGAAGGGCAAGAAGGTGCAAGTTCAGGCTAGGACATGTATGCAGGGCCGAACTAGAAAGATCAAGCTCGATAAGAGTCAAGCTGAATGCTTCTTTTATAAGAAGTGGGGTCACTGAAAGAGGAACTATCCTAAGTACATTGCCTCCCTAGATTTGAATAGATAGAAAAAGAAGCAAGCAGTTGCTGGGCAAGGTATTTGTATAATAACTGCTTGCAATTTCTCTATTTGTGATATTACTGATTGGGTATTGGATACTAATTGCCCTTACCATATTTGTAATTCATTATGAAGATTGTAGGTCAGTAGGAGATTCGAGCAAGACAAAAGATTTCTGAATGTTGGAGATGGAAGACCAGTTCCGATTTTAGCTTTAGAAATCATGAAACTTGTATTTGAGTCCCATACCATTATTTTTAATGATTGTCATTTCTATCTTAGTTTTTTTTTAAATGTCATTTCTGTAGATTTTCTAACCAAAAATAATTATAAAATTTTAATAAAAAAATAACTTTATAATATCATTATGAATAGTGTTACTATTTTCTGTGGACATTTGAACAATGGTGTGTATATGCCTTCATAGTCTATTAATATAGTCTATTCAACTGGCAAGCTTTCTAAATTAGATAGTGTGTCAAATATCTACTTATGGCACTGTAGGCTAGGTCATATAAATTATTAGATATGTATGCCTTAGAAGCTAGAATTGGCTGACACTTGTAATACACTTCTAGGGGCAAAATTATAATTTTGACTATAAATAATAAAATGGATTATTTTCTATCACATATGTGTATTTAGTGTCTGTAATACATCCCTTGAGTTAATGGTAATGATAATTCTTATTTTCAAGAGTTGAAAATTTAAGACATAAATTTTCATTTATTAACTCAGAAAAGGCTCCTGACCGTAGGATCGTCATGAGGATGGAGATTGATCTGAAAGGTTAGTGTACAATCGCTTCTTCATAGTAGATGAGTCTTAAGTCTATGGTGTAGAGACACCAGAGCGAGAGTATAGGTACTCATTAGAGAACGAGGGCACTGAGCATGACCATCTCGAGTAGTCATAAGAAAGTCTACCTTCTCATCGATGACTGACTCGAATGCTATAATGGTGTGTCTGGTTCTTTGACCTGAGGTGCATCGGCAGTTCATCTTGAGGGTGTTATAGTTTGACTACACCATGACTCGGTCTCCTAGCCATTCGAAATCTTGAGGTGTATGTTGGCTATAGCATGTTCATTGTAGGAATTGGATTGCACCAAGATGGAATCTATCTACCTCGGTGGATGAGGAGCAGCCCTATGATGATCATGAGAATCAAGTCCATAAGCCTATGGCCATGGCAAAGAGTGAAATAATAGAAAGAGTTTCTATTAAGATTTTCACATCAGACTTGAATCAAATGATTAAATCATATGATAAGAATTAGGGTTTGATGAGTTCACCTTAACCCTAATCTGATCAGGGCTCAAGATAGAAGAACTTAATCACACAAGTAGCTATACCAAGAGGTTCATTTTTAGTTTTGATGGGTTGCCACCATATACTGCTAGGTGTCACTGATGGATTTTGGGAGCAATTTAGAATGATTTAGATGATCGATCATTCTAGTTGTCTAAATCAGAAGAGTTCTGATCCATCGAAAGGAGTTTCGATGATGTCTGATGATGGAGATCATGACATATCCCATTACCATACAAAACTGAATCCTAACTGGATCACACAAACAAGGGTTTGGAATCTGGATGATCATCAATTGACTAATCCAGTTCAATTGATTTGAATGAGATTCAATTAGGTTCAAGGAAATCGTGCTAGCACTCGATTGAACCTAACGTTCTTCTTTTCTATCATTAAATAGTTGTCTCGACTGAGCCAAAGGATATTTGTGCTCACTCAGAGTACCTTTACCTGATCTAACTGGAGCTTGTCTAGATTAAAAAAGGGTTGTCTTAATTTATGAGATAAATTTAAGATAACACCTACCATTTTTCATCACCTGCTAATTCTTGTTTTTTGACTTTGGTCAAACATTGATCTTTGACCCTTGAACATCTGCCTATGTGTCATGCACCCATAGGAGAGACTTATTGACCAAGTCCACCTACCATTTGGCAAGTAGATGGAGGGTGCATGCCAAGGATGGTGTGCGCCCCATGTGGATAAACACTGGAGTCCCATACGAATGGGACTCCAGGTTGCTTCTTGGATTCAAACTAGGTGACCCTTACCTATAGACTTTGACCAGTCTAAGGCACCATCTAAGGATGAATCTATGGGGCTCTCATCTGATTGGATCTGATGATGTCATTGCACCAATCAAATTTAGATCTGATTGTACGAAGCAACGTGATTGGCCAAGATGATACAGCACTGCATGGCGCAGTAGGGTCTATAAATAAACCCTATCTGCACCCAACCTTAAAAAAGAGTTTCTCTTAGCCCACGCCCCAAGGCTACCCCTCTCCCTCCTCCATGCCATCTTCTGACCCTCTCTCTCCTCTCCACACCTAAGAAAGTTGGGCTTCGGTTTGGTGCAATCCAAGCAAGAAAAGGCTAATGAGAAAGGAAGAAGGCAGCACTGCTGTACAGACAATTGCTGATCTTCGAAAGGAGTTTCGAAGATCCTCCAAATCAGATCTAGATTTAATTTTTGGAAAAAAGAAAGAGAAGAAGAAGATCTCCATATCCAATCTGAGTGGATATTGGTAGAGGCCAGATGCTTGCGTGGCTAGATCCAGAACCTCAGGCAATAAGCAGGATCATCAACGGATAATCGGATTACCCAATATCAAGACAATATTAATTTAAATTTAATTTAATTTATTTTTTTATTTATCAGATTATAAAATTAGATCTAAAAAATGTTAGATTTGATTTAGATCTAAGAGAAAATTTTTGAAATATGCCTCTCGATCCAATCAGATTTGAACGAACTTGACCAAAAAAAATCTAATTTTCCCTTCAACTGGTATCAGAGCCAGGTTACATAAAATTTATTTAGATCTAATTTAATTTGATTAATTAGTAATTTTAGATATCATATGAGATTTTATTAGATCTAAAATTACAAAATTAAAAAAATTAAAATTAATTAATCTAGATCTAAAATGTATGAGATACATAACTAAACTAGGAATAGAATTATTCTATATGCAGTCTAGTATAATCATAATTTTTATTTGATTAAATATAATTTTAAAATTTATTTATTTATTATTTTTTGATCTTATAAATATTATAATCAGATCTAAAAATAAAAAATAAAATTAAATTTAATTTTAAATTCATATGAGATATGATAGATGCATGTTTAGACTAGTTGTAGAATAGTTCTACATAATTGTCTAGATTAGAATTTTATTTGATTAGATCAAATTTAAATCTAATTTTTTAGATTATTATGAGATAATTTAGATCTAAAAAATGCATGCATGATACATGAGATGTATGCAAAATATGCCTTTTAATTAGATCTAATTTTTTATATGAGATATATGATATAGATCTAATTAGTTTTTGTAGATTAGTTATATTTCCTGATTAAGGCGTTCCTCCTTGGCCGTCCGGTCATAAGAATAAAGAAGGGTTTAAAGGCCCTCTCCTTCCATTCGATGGGGTGTTCTTATGATGTGTAGGGGTGCTGCGCATTCGTCCTTAATCAGAAATTAAAAAACTTACTTTCTGCAAAACCCTAGATCCTGAAACCCTAGGATTTATTGTGCATATTTTGTTTATGAACCCTAACTTAATTAAGAATTAAGATTTATGAAAATATTAATTAGGTCTAAAATTGAGAATTTTAGATCTAAGACATATTCATAATACTGGGTTCGGGCTTGGGTAGCTCAATTAGGTCTAAGCGGTTGATCAAACCGAATCAAGAGTTGGTTAGATGGGATCAACAATGCTTAAATTGACCAGCCTAATAGGATTAAGTCTGGGTCAAGATCGAGTCACGATGATCGATCAAGCAAGACCTAATTAGGCTCAGAGGTTAGAGTCTGGATTGTAGGCTAACCCAATTGGTTCTGACTCAACAATTTGGTGTCTAAGGTAAGTTTGGCACATACGACCGACTGGTTTTTAATTGGAAGCTACTCGACTCTGAATGCATTCTTGTACGAGTTAATGGCATATTCCTTCCACCGGTCTCACTTACCTGGCCATATCTGTTGACACAGTTCTGATCTGAGGTGGTCAATAATCCGAGCTAACCCATGCCACTAGGTTAGTCATAATTGTTATGACTAAGCCAAGTCTAGTTTAATGAGACCTGAATCAATTCTCCCTAAGAAAAGATTAAGTCTGAGGTCTTCCACCATTGTAGATGTGCGGGCCCTTCCCGGGGTTGATTGTTCTCGGCTGGATACAGTGGCTCAGTTGCACCGGGAAAAGATGCAACCATGTCTATTAGGCATTGGATGCTATGGGCTGGAGGATGAGTTGGGCTCAATATTTGGATACGGGTGAGAGACCCAATTAGGAATCCAGTCTATGCAAATGGTGGGTCTGACTTAACTAAGGAGTGGATCAATATTTCCGGATACGGTGAGATTCATGAATTAGAGACCAAGTTTGGGTGCACCATGATTAGAGAATCATTGAACAAGAGTTGTTCACTCATTGGCTAACCCATCACCAATAACTGTTAGGTGAGGTGATGAGTCAGTTGGTGAGACCGCACCACCCACTAGAAATCATTAATCATGGAGATTTTCGCATCTCTACAGAGGGAGTGTAGGGATCCGAGAAAATAGTGGGAGCTAATTTGTTTAAAAATAAAATCCCTAAATAAATTGGTCAAGTCAAAATTACAGTATCTAACTAGAATCTTTGACTCTCTACAGGAAAATGTCTGCGTCCAACCCACTTAGGCACGTATCCTGGACACACATAGACTGACTGGACCCAATTATAAAGATTGGCTCAGGAACTACAAAATTATTTTGGGTTTCGAGAAGTTAACCATGTTTTGGACCAGGACCCTCCCACCTTACCAGCTCGTCCATCCACTGAACAGAGAGCGTCTCTGGAAAAAATGGATTGAAGATAATAAGGCCAGATACTTACATGTTGGGCTCGATGTCTGATGAGCTCCAGCGCCAACATGAAGATATCGGGACTGCTCGCCAAATGTTGGCTCACCTGCAGGAGATGTTTGGTGAACAGAGTCGCGCAGCCAAATATCAAGTCACGAAATGACTTTTTAAGGCTAAGATGCGTGATGGGCAGTCAGTCCAAGATCACTGTCTGACAATGATCAAGGACATGGAAGAGCTTGAGAAGCTCGGTGTGAAGTTGGACTTGGATCTGCAGAATGATATTATTCTGCAATCCTTGACTGATGCATATGGGCAATTCATCATGAATTACCACATGCATAAACTTCAAAATTCCTTGGCCGAATTATGAATATGCTGGTTACCGCTGAGCTTTCTATGAAAGGTTCTAAAGGCTCAGTTCTTGCTATGGAACGGACTTCTTCCAAAAGAAAGTCTTTATGGAAAGAAAAAGAAGTCTGTGAAAAAGCAAGAAGGTGGAAGGATCAAAGAAGAAGAAGGCAGAGCCGAAGAAAAAGGCCGATGGCAAAGGAAAAGTGTTTCCATTGCAACAGCGACGGCCATTGGAAGCGGAACTGCCCTACTTACCTGGCCACCCTAAAGAACAAGAAGGAAGGTCCTTCTGGAGGTATGCTCGTTATTGAGTCTAACCTTACGGTTTCTTCTGCATCCAGTTGGGTGCTTGACTCTGGTTCTAGTGCTCATCTTGTGCACTTCTATGCAGGGTCTTGAGGATAGCAGGAGGCTGAGGGATGGAGACATGATCCTACGCATCGGTAATGGAGCAAGAGTTGCTGCAGTAGCCGTGGGAACATACCCTCTTCGATTACCATCTGGTTTAGACTTAGTTTTAAAAGACTGTTATTATGTGCCTGCAGCTAGCAGGAATTTGATTTCTGTTTCATGCTTAGCACAAGAAGGCTTATGTGATCACCTTTCTTTAAGGACCATTGTAACATTCTTTATGAAAGAAAATAAAATTGCAAATGGTTTCCTTATTAATGGTCTTTATCAGTTACATATTGATGTACCTATTTTTAACTATCGAGCAAAACGTGAATGCCAAACGACCTAGGGATAGTCCAAACGATAGATATCTATGGCACCTGAGATTAGGTCATATAGCAGAAGATAGGATTAACAAATTGGAGAAAAATGGGCTATTGAGTCCATTGACTTTTGAGTCATATCCAACTTGTGAATCTTGTCTTCAAGGCAAAATGACTAAACTCCCTTTTGTTGGACATGGGGAGAGGGCCACAGATCTCCTTGCCCTAGTACATACTGATGTGTGCGGCCCATTTGATGTGCCGGCTAGAGGCAATTTTGTCTACTTCATTACCTTTACCGATGATCTGTCTAGGTATGGGTATGTGTATCTTATGAGACACAAGTCTGAAGCTTTTGAAAAGTTCAAAGAATTCAGACATGAAGTAGAAAAACAAACTGGAAAACCCATTAAGGTTCTTCGATCAGATCGAGGAGGTGAATACCTTAGCCGAAAATTCCTAGACTATCTCAAGGAAAATGGCATAGTCTCTCAATGGACTCCACCAGGAACACCTCAACTCAACGGGGTTTCAGAACGGAGAAATCGGACTCTATTGGATATGGTTCGATCCATGATGAGCTTCACAGACCTCCCTGATTTTTTTTGGGGACTCATTCTTAACTTCAATTATATTTACTGAATAGGGTTCCCTCTAAAACCGTTCCTACCACACCGTATGAGATATGGCACGGTAAGAAACCAAGTCTGAGTCATCTCAGAATTTGGGGTTGTCCGGCTCATGTCAAAAGACAACAAGCGGACAAGTTAGAGTTTAGGTCCTTTAGAGCTCGATTCATAGGATATCCTAAAGAGTCATTAGGATACTATTTCTACATTCCAGAAGACCACAATGTGATTGTGAGTCGACATGCCATTTTTCTTGAAAAATAGTTTATTCAAGATAGTGGCATTGGAAAGCAGATTAAGCTTGATGAGAAAGTCTCACAAGCAGAACGAGCTAAGGACCAATTGGAACCAAATCAGGTTGAGCCAATAAAGAACTACCTCCTCCACCTCGTAGATCGGAAAGAGTTTTCCATCCCCTGAAAGATACTTAGGTATTATTTCAGAGGATGTAGAGAAAATGTTCCTCATAGGTAATGGTGCTCATGGTGATGATCCCAAAACCTACAACGAGGCGATATCAGATATCGACTCCGAGAAATGGCTTAGAGGCAATGAAGTCAGAAATTGACTCGATGCACTCAAACCAAGTCTGGACCTTGGTAGATCCACCAGAAGGTATAGTACCTATTGGGTGTAAATGGATCTTCAAGAGAAAGATTGGTGCAGATGGAAATGTGGAGACATTCAAGGCTAGACTAGTGGCAAAAGGTTATAGTCAACGTGAAGGCATTGACTATCAGGATACCTTTTCCCAGTAGCTATGCTAAAATCCATCCGCACATTGCTTGCTGTTGCAGCCTATTTCGATTATGAAATATGGCAAATGGACGTGAAAACGGCATTCTTAAATGGATATCTTGAGGAAGATATCTATATGGAACAGCCGCTAGGTTTCACATCCAGTGATACTGATCACAAGGTTTGCAAGCTGCAAAGGTCCATATATGGACTTAAGCAAGCATCTCGGAGCTGGAACACTCGTTTCAATGATGTGATCAAAAAGTTTGGTTTCATCAAAAATGAAGAGGAACCATGTGTTTTCAAAAGGGTCAGTGGGAGCGCTGTTGTCTTCCTCGTATTGTACGTGGATGACATCCTCCTTATTGGGAATGATATTCCCATGTTGACATCAGTCAAAATGTGGTTGTCCAAGGAATTCTCCATGAAAGACCTAGGTGAAGCATCCTTTATTCTAGGAATTAAGGTCTATAGGGATAGACCGAATAGGATGCTAGGACTTTCACAGAAGATGTACATAGAGAATAGAAGTACTAAAGAGGTTTAGTATGGAAAACTCTAAGAGGGGATTAATACCCTTCAGACATGGTATTCATCTTTCCAAGAAGATGTGCCCTAGCACACCTGAGGAAATAGAACGCATGAGCAAGATCCCTTATGCTTCTGCAATAGGGAGCCTCATGTATGCCATGCTATGTACACGACCTGATATAGCCCATGCTGTGAGTGTCACAAGCAGATATCAGTCAAATCCAGGTGAAGAACACTGGACTTCTGTGAAATGTATCCTTAAGTACTTGAGAAGAACTAAGGATATGATGTTGGTCTTTGGTAACGGAGAACTCCAAGTCCAGGGATACACAGACTCGGATTTCATGTCCGATATAGATGATCGAAAGTCGACATCTGGAGTCTGTTTGTGTGCAATGGTGGAGCTGTCAGCTGGAAAGAGTTTCAAGCAAACAATGATAGCAGATTCCACCATGGAAGCAGAATATATCGCTGCATCAGAGGCTGCAAAGGAAGCATTCTGGTACAAAAAGTTTGCTGCAGAAATTGGAGTAATGCCATCAGATGCCATTCCTCTATACTGCGACAACAATGGCGCCATAGCCCTTGCTAAGGAGCCGAGGTCTCACCAGAAATCCAAGCACATTGAGCGGCGATACCACCTCATCCGCGATTACCTCGAGAAGGGTTACGTCGAGGTCAAGAGAGTCAACTCCACAGATAATGTGGCAGACCCACTTACAAAGCCGTTGGGCCAGCAGAAGATCGAAGCCCACCTTGAGAAGATGGGACTTAGACTTGTAGCCAATTGGCTTTAGGACAAGTGGGAGATTGTTAGATATATGTGCCCTAGAAGCCAGAATTGGCTGACACTTGTAATACACTTCTAGGGGCAAAATTATAATTTTGACTATAAATTAATAAAATGGGTTATTTTCTATCACATATGTGTATTTAGTGTCTGTGATACATCCTTTGAGTTAATGGTAATGATAATTCATATTTTCAAGAGTTGAAAATTTAAGACATGAATAATCATTATTAACTCATAAAATGCTCCCGACCATAGGATCATCACGAGGATGGTGATTGATCCGGAAGGTTGGTGTACAATCGCTTCTCTTTAGTAGATGAGTCTTGAGTCTACGGTGTGGAGACACCGGAGCGAGAGTACAGGTACTCGTTAGAGAACGAGGGCACTGAGCGTGACCACCTCGAGTAGTCATTAGGAAGTCTACCTTCTCGTCAATGACTGACTCGATGCTGCAGTAGTGTGTCTGGTTCTTTGACCTGAGATGCATCGGCAGTTCACCTTGAGGGTGTTATAGTTTGACTACACCATTACTCGGTCTCCTAGCCATATGGAATCCTGAGGTGTATGTTGGCTATAGCATGTTCATTGTAGGAACTGGATTGCATCAAGATGGAATCTATCTACCTCGGTGGTATGAGGAGCAGCCCTATGATGATCATGAGAATCAAGTCCATAAGCCCATGGCCATGGCAGAGTGAAATAATAGAAAGAGTTTCTATTTAGATTTTCACATTGGACTTGAATCGAATGATTACATCATATGACAGAGAATTAGGGTTTGACGAGTTCACCTTAACCCTAATCTGATCGGGGCTCAAGATAGAAGAACTTAATCACATAAGTAGCTGCACTAAGAGGTTCATTTTTAGTTTTGATGGATTGCCACCATATACTGCTAGGTGTCGCTGGTGGATTTTGGGAGCAATTAGAATGATTTAGATCATCGATCATTCTAGTTATCTGAATCAGAAGAGTTCTGATCCAACGAAAGGAGTTTTGATGATATCGATAATGGAGATCATGACATATCCTATTACCATATAGAACTGAACCTAACTGGGTCACACAAATAAGGGTTTGGATCTGGATATCATCAATTGAACTAACCCAGTTCAATTGATTTGAATTAGATTCAATTAGGTTCAAGGAAATCGTGCTAGCACACGATTGAGCCTAACATTCTTCTTTTTCTATCATTAAAAGTTGTCTCAACTAAGCCAAATATATTTATGCTCACTCAGGTACCTTTACCTGGTCTGACTAGAGCTTGTCCAGGTCACAAAAGGATTGTCTTAATTTATGAGATAAATTTAAGATAACACCAGCCATTTTTCATCATCTACTAATTCTTGTCCTTTGACTTTAGTCAAACATTGACCTTTGACCCTTGGACATCTACCCATGTGTCATGCACTCATAGGAGAGACTTATTGACCAAGTCCACCTACCATTTGGCAGGTAGATGGAGGGCACACGCCTAGGATGGTGTGCGCCCCATGTGGATAAACACTGGAGTCCCATACGGATGGGACTCTAGGTTGCTTCTTGGATTCGAACTAGGTGACCCTTCCCTATAGACTTTGACCAGTCTAAGGTGCCATCTAAGGATGAATCTATGGGGCTCTCATCTGATTGAAATAGGTGATGTCATCCCACCAATCAAATTTAGATCTGATTGTATGAAGCAACACGATTGGTCGAGATGATGCAGCACTAAATGGCGTAGCAGGGTCTATAAATAAATCCTATGTATGCCCAACCTTAAAAAAGAGTTCCTCTTAGCCCATGCCCCAAGGCTGCCCTTCTCCCTCCTCCATGCCATCTTCTGACCCTCTCTCTCCTCTCCATGCCCAAGGAAGTTGGGCTTCAGTTTGGTGCGATCCAGGCAAGAAAAGACTGACGAGAAAAGAAGAAGGCAGCACTGCTGCAGAGACGACTGCTGATCTTCGAAAGGAGTTTGAAGATCCTCCAAATCAGATCTAGATCTATTTTTTGGAGAAAAGAAAGAGAAGAAGAAGATCTCCAAATCCAATCTGAGTGGATACCGGTAGAGGCCAGGCATTTGCATGGCTAGATCTAGAATCTCAAGCAATCAGTAGGATCATCAACGGATAATCGAATTATCCAATATCAAGGTAACATTAATTTAAATTTAATTTAATTTAATTTTTTTATTTATCAGATCATAAAATTAGATCTAAAAATTGTCAGATCTGATTTAGATCTAAAAAAAGAATTTTGAAATATGTTTCTCGATCCAATCAGATTTGAACAAACCTGATTCAAGAAAATATGATTTTTCCTTCATAAATAAGAA
This sequence comes from Cocos nucifera, assembly GCA_006176705.1. NCBI lineage: Eukaryota > Viridiplantae > Streptophyta > Magnoliopsida > Arecales > Arecaceae > Cocos > Cocos nucifera. The sequence goes on along the minus strand of QRFJ01005560.1, from coordinate 8,597 downwards.
TAGGATAAATAGGGTGACTCAAGAGAAAATTTTCAAAGTCAGTGATTATGAATCACTTCCAACCTATGAGTCCTATCTTCTTGATAAAATGGCAATGTCATCTTTTACTGGAGAAGATAAGAGAGCCACTATGCTCTTAGGTCTAGTACAAACTGATGTATGTGGATCGATAAGCACAAGTGCCAGAGGTAGATATTTCTAATTCATCACTTTCATAGATGATGTATCCAGATATGGATATGTCTATCTAATGAAACATAAGTCAGATTTATTTGAAATATTCAAACGATTGTGAAGTGAAGTAGAAAAATAAACTAAAAAGAGTATTAAAACTCTTCGATCTGATCGAGGAGGAGAACATCTTTTCGGTAAGTTTCTCACATATCTAGGAGAGAATGAAATTTTCTTTCAATGAACTTCTTTAGAAATACCACAGTATAATGGTGTATCTAAACGGAGGAATCAGACTCTGTTAGACATGGTTCGAACCATGATGGATTTTGCCAGCTTGTCGATATTCTTTTGAGGATATACACTCAAATCGGCTTGCTATCTATTAAATAAGGTTCCAAGTAAGTCTGTAGTTAAGACTCCATATGAAATATGGATAGGGTGTAAGCCAGCACTTTCACACCTTAGGATTTGGGGGTGCTCGACTTACGTCAAATGGTTAGTTATAGATAAACTTGGACCTAAGTCTGACAAGTGCAGATTCAAAGGATACCTAAAAGAGACTAAATGATACTATTTCTACCATGCTGATGAACAAAAGATGTTCGTTAGCTTTAAGGCAATCTTTTTGGAAAAAGAGTTTCTTAGTAAAGAAACTGTTGCCTCTAAGATTGAACTTGATGAAGTTCAATAGGTAGAAAAACTAACATCCGTAGCTGAACCTAAGTCGGATTTGATTAAATTAGATCCATAGCCTAGTGTACCTACACCATTAAGGCAATCCGGTACAGTACCATGTCATCCAAATAGATACTATGATTTCTTGGTCTGAGATGATGATCCCATCAAACTCGATGAGAATGATGAGGATCCAATCACCTATATGGATGCTATGCAGAGACCTGATTTTAAGAAATGGCTTAAGGTCATGAAATTCAAAATGGAGTCAATAAAGATCAACGATGTGTGAACATTGGTTGACCCATCCGAAGGGATTAAATTCATTGGGTGTAAATAGATCTTCAAAAGGAAGAGGGACGTAGATGGAAAGATGAAAACCTATAAAGCCTATCTAGTTGCTAAGGGGTATCATCAATGTTATGGTATTGACTATGATGAGACGTTCTTTTCTATGGCAATGCTCAAATTTATTTGAATAATGCTTGCGATAGCTGCCCATATGGATTATAAAATCTGATAGATGGATGTAAAAATAGCTTTCTTGAATGGAGAGCTGATCGAAGAGACGTATATGATACAACTTGAGAAGTTTACATCCACAAATGAGTCCAAGATGTGCAAGCTTTAGAGACCATTTATGGATTGAAGCAGGCATCTCAGAGTTGGAACATGCATTTTGATAAAATAATCAAAACGTATGGCTTCGTTAAGAACAGAAAAGAGTCCTACATTTACAAATAGGCAAATGATCCAGCAGTAGTATTTTTTATCTTGTAGATAGATGATATTCTCTTAATCAGAAATGACATCCCCATACTACAGAAAATAAAAGTTTGGTTGTCATCTTAGTTCTTCATGAAGGACTTGGGTAAAGCATCCTACATCCTAGGGATGGAGATCTATAGGGATAGATCTAAAAGGATGCTTGGGTTATCCTAGTCCACGTACATAGATACTGTACTGAAAAGGTTTAGCATAGAGAATTTTAAAAAGGACTATCTTCTGATAGGCCATGAAATTTTTTTCTCTAAGAAGGATTATCCAACAACTCCTAAAGAGAGAGAGCGTATGAGCAGAATCTCATATACTTTGGTAGTGGGATCTATCATATATGCCATGATATGTACGAGACTAGACGTGGTATACTTACTAAGAGTAGTGAGTAGATACTAGTCAGATCCTAAAGAAAATCATTGAAAAATGGTTAAAGCCATCCTTATGTATTTGAGAAATACTAAGGACCAATGGTTGGTTTATGGAGAGTCAGATCTAAAATTTGAATGGTTTATAGACTCTAGCTTTCAATCTTACCATGATAACAGTAGAAGCATGTCAGGATATATCTTTACTCTAAATAGTGGAGCCATCTACTGGAACAGTTTCAAGCAGTATACTATGATAGATTCTATTTGCGAAATAGAGTACATCGCAGCATCAGATGCCATGAAAAAAGCTATGTAGCTGAGAAAGTTTATCACCGAGCTTGGAGTAGCACTCTCTCTAGATGGTCCGATCTTGCTCTATTGTGATAGCACTGATGCCACAGCTCAGGCAAAGAAATCAAAGGCACACCAGTGGACGAAGCATATTCTGCATTGCTTCCACCTGATTCGAAAGATCATGGATCGAGATGACATCGATGTTTAGAAGATCGACAAAAAGAAGAACCTGACCGACCCCTTCACTAAAGTCCTGGCGATAAAGAAGTTCGACAATCATAAGTCGAAGATGGGTATTAGATACTATGCCAAGTAGCTTTAGGATAAGTAGAAATTATTGGAAAATATATTCCAAAGCCAATCATTAGTCTGTTAATGGTTGAGCTATATTATAATTATAACTAATTTATTAATTAATAAAATATATTTTTAATATTTTTATCATAAGTTTTTATCTTCTAATGAATTCCATTGTTCTGATGAAGTCCTTGGGACTATTTAGGTTCGATAAAGAGGGAATTTATCGATTAGTTCTTAAAACTATTCATTACCAAATGATAGGCTGTTAATAAGGACCACAGCATCTTTCAAGCTTAGATCACTGTATGCCATATAGATTGATTGTCCTCTTAACCAAGAAGTATGAAGACACTGGTATGACATACAGCTAAGATGTAGGAGTACATTATCACTGAACGTGACTAACTTCAGAGCATTCTATTATCAAGAATATCTCTGACGGGATATAAGTATCCCTTAGACCTGAGATCATCTCAATAGTTTGCAAGCAACTCACTATGCTTTGGTATCGAACTAATTGAATTTCTAATTCAATAACGGAAGACTTCTGGGCATAGTCAAGTACTTGCAAAGTCGGTATATGATCAAGATGAAATTGACCACTCAAAGAGTTGGAGAAGAATGTATCACTGTATTTCAATATAGTAAAATCTTGGCTAGGATAATCCATGAGATGGATTTGATATTTTGAAATATAATGTGGATAGCTTGATCAGAGTTTATAGTTTAACTCTAAGATGTCTTACGAGCATTTTGGTCAAGGGGATGAATTATATAAAAACTATATCCATATGGGTTCTAAGGATGTTGTTCTACACATTCGACCTATCCAGCCGTTAGGTACCATTGCTAAATGGTCACCTCGATTGGTATAGAAATTTATTTCTATGCTACCAACTTAGGTTCGAACCTATGGAGTCACACACATTAGAGTTCATGATTCGATCGGATGGTTGATCAATGATTGAGAAATATTCTAAGGTCAAACGATCAATACGATTGATGTTTAACCTAGTATAAATGTTGTAGGAGGATCAATTAGCAATTTGATTTTTAATTGGCTTAATTTGATTAATCTAGAGGGCTGAGATTAACTCTAATTAAATATAATTTAATTAGATTTGGTTTGGACTTGATTGGATCAAGTTCAATTAATTTATTGGATAAGCCAAGTGCAAGAAAGAACTAGTCCTAGTTCAACTAGGACTTGGGTCCATCCAATTTTCTAATTTAATTAGAAAATTAAATCTAATTAAATCTAATTTAATTAATTTTTTAATTAGATTAGAATCTAATTTAATTGAGTTGAATTATTTCTTGTTTGATTTGGTTTGAGAAACCATATTTGACCAAGTCAAAAATGGAATTCTAGTAAAATAGGATCCACCTTGCTTGCGCCACCTATATCCCATGCCCCCATTCCCTTTCTCTCTTTATTTTATGCTATAAATATCCTCTCCCAGCTTTCTCATGCACAACCACCCTCTCTCTCCCTCTCCTATTTGGTAGTTAGGTGTGGACAAGTCAAAGGAGGTAAGTTGTTTAGGTTTCAAATTCTATGAGATAGAGTTTTGAAAAACTAAAATTTCTCCTTTCCTATACCGCCCACAATTTTAGATTTTCTCTAAAATTTTTGATGGAAAGAGGAGAGTTTTTGTGCAACAAATGAAGGTGGTCCACACCTAAAACAAAGAAGGGGGCGTCGAAGTGTTGGGCATCCCAACTAGTTGCCATATTTGTTCTTTCCAAGTCTAGGAATTTGATCCAACAAGGACTCCTCTATATCTCATTATATAGAATGAATTTTGAATTAACTTTTGGAGTGATTCTATATCTTGGAGAGATCTTTTAGGCATGTGAATACCAGGGTGAGAGTTCTCTTGGGCATAGGGTTTTTATAGACACTAATCTAGGTGTCTAGGTGAGAGAATAGAGAAGAAGAAGAGGGTCTTCTTCTAGGGTCACTTTGTTCTTCTCTTCTCTTCCTCTTTTTGAGATTCTTTTGAGTGTCTTAGATCTGAAATATCTCCTCCTTCTTCTAATATTTAGGGAAGTTCAATCCAAAAGAAGAAAGTACCGGATCGACTGTCGAAGAAGGATCAGTACAGTAGTAGCATACTATGCTGATTTCCTGCATAGGACTTCTGATTGGGGTTCGTGGGCTCGTGTGGACATCTCTTAGAGGTCGAATATGTGTGCAACTTAGAACATCATCCTCAAGCTCGGATTAGCAAGTTAGAATGTCTGACTTGTACAAGTAATATAGATTTGATCTGTTATTACATACTTGCATTAGATGTAGTATAAATCCATGTTGATATGATCAACATGTTCTTCTTTCTTTATATTTTTAATTTTTGATTTAATCTCATGCCATAATCATGTAATAGGATCTTAGATCTAGAAATTCTCTACTTTTTATAAATAAATTTTGATTTATATTAGTCTTGCACTGCTCGATCTTGAAAAAATTTCAAGATCTAGCCCTGAAAGTCTAAATCTGATTCCTTCAGGCTATAGCATGTTTATTATAGGAATTGGATTGCACCAATAAGAGATTTATAAATCTTGGTAGAAGAAGAGTATTCATATGATGATGATGAGATTAAATCCTTAAGTCCATGGCCATGGAAGAGTAAAATAATAGAAAAAAGTTTTCTATTAGGATTTCATATCGAACTCGAATCGAATGATTAATTCATATGACGGGTATTGGATTTGACGAGTTCACCTTAATCCTAATTCTTTCTAGGTTCATGATAGAGGAACCCAATCATACAGGTAGATGAATCGAGAGGTTTGTATTTAGTTCTGATGGATTGCCAACACATGCTTGTTAGATATATATGCCCTAGAAGCCAGAATTGGCTGACACTTGTAATACACTTCTAGGGGCAAAATTGTAATTTTGACTATAATCAATAAAAGGATTATTTTATATCACATATGTGTATTTAGTGTCTGTGATATATCCTTTGAGTTAATGATAATGATAATTCATATTTTCAAGAGTTGAAAATTTAAGACATGAATAATCATTATTAACTCATAAAATGCTTCCGACCATAGGATCATCACGAGGATGGTAATTGATCCAGAAAGTGGGTGTACAATCGCTTCTGTTTAGTAGATGAGTCTTAAGTCTACGATGTGGAGACATCGAAGTGAAAGTATAGATACTCGTTAGAGAACGAGGACACTGAGCGTGACTACCTCGAGTAGTCATTAGGAAGTCTACCTTCTCATCAATAACTGACTCGATGCTATAGTAGTGTGTCTGGTTCTTTGACCTGAGGTGCATCGACAGTTCACCTTAAGGGTGTTATAGTTTGACTACATCATAACTCAGTCTCCTAGTCATACGAAACTCTGAGGTGTATGTTGGCTATAGCATGTTCATTGTAGGAACTGGATCGCATCAAGATGGAATCCATCTACCTCGGTGGTAGAGGAGCAGCCCTATGATGATCATGAGAATCAAGTCCAGAAGCCCATGGCCATAGTAGAGTGAAATAATAGAAAGAGTTTCTATTTAAGTTTTCACCTCGGACTTGAATCGAATGATAACATCATATGACAGAGTCTAGGGTTTGACGAGTTCACCTAAACCCTAATATGATCGGGGCTCAAGATAGAAGAACTTAATCACACAGGTAGCTGCACCAAGAGATCATATTCAGCTCTGATGGGTTGCCACCATATACTGCTAGGTGTCACTGGTGGATTTTGGGAGCAATTAGAATGATTTAGATGATCGATCATTCTAGCTGTTCGAATCAGAAGAGTTTTGATCCATCGAAAGGAGTTTTGATGATGTCGATGATAGAGATCATGATATATCCCATTTCCATACAGAACTAAACCTAACTGGGTCACATAAACAATGGTTTGAATCTGATGATTATCAATTGAACTAATCTAGTTCAATTGATCTGAATGAGATTCAATTAGGTTCAAGGAAATCATGCTAGCACTCAATTGAACCTAACAATCTTCTTTTACTATCATAAATAGTTGTCCTTGCTAAGCCAAAAGAGTTTGTGCTTGATCAGAGGCCTTCACTTGGTCTGACTGGAGCTTATCTAGGTCAGAAAAGGGTTGTCTTATTTTGTAAGACAATACCTACCATTTTTGATCACCTGCCATTTCTCGTCCTTTGACTTTGGTAAAAAGTTGACCTTTGACTGGTCAAATGTTGACCATTGATACTTTGACTTCTGTCCATGTGTCACGCACCTATTAGAGAGCTGGTGGGGGCTTGTCCCCCTATCAGAACCTAGCAAGGAGGAGGGTGCACACCACCCTTGGCGTATGCCCAAGCAGGAGGCAGCCAGGAGTTCCTGTTGGACAGGGACTCCATCTTCCTTTTGGATTCCGATTAGACTTCTTCTAAGAACCAAGTTTGATTGATCTTAGGAACCATCTAAGGAGGAATCCAAGGGACTCTATTCCCACCAATCAGATTTAGATCTGATTTTACAAAGGGTTGTGATTGGTTGGGAAGAAGAGGAGTTGGATCATGCATAGTCTGTAAATAAGATCCTGCGCCCAACTCAAGGAATATCTGAAATTGCATTGAAAATTCTCCATGCCCCAAGGCTATCTCCCTCCTCCTCCTCCATTCCAAGTCCATCTTCTCCCTCTCCTCTCCATTCCCAAAAGTGTTTGGGATTCAAGTTGGTGCAATCCAGACGAGAGAAAGGCGACAAAAAGCTAGAAGGCTATGCTGCTGCAAAGGATAATTGTTGATCTTCGAAAAGTGTTTTGAATATCCTCCAGATAAGATCCAAATCTAATTTTTGGAGATATGATAGAGAAGAAGATGATCTCTAGATTCAGACCGAGTGGATACCGATAGAGGCCAGGCACTTGCATGGCTAATCCAGAACCTTCCACTACTTACAAGATCATCAATGGGTAATAGGATTACCCTACATCAAGATAAATTAAATTAAATTTAATTTATTTAAATTTTATTTTTATTATTATAATAATAAGGATCAAATCTAAAATATCTCAGATCTAATTAAGATTAAAGAAAAAAAAATTTTAAAATATATCTCTTGATCCGATCAGATCTGAAGGAACCTGATTCGAAAAATCAGGATTTTCCTTCAACTGGTATCAGAGCCAAGATTCTAAAGTATTTAGATCTAATTTTAAATTTATTATAATTAGAAAATAAATGATTTCAGATGTCACATAAGATGTGATCAGATCTAAAATCAGAAAAAATTAAAATTAAATGATTTGGATCTAAGATTAGAAAATATGCATGACTAGTTCTAAAATAGAATAGTTCTATAAAATAGTCTTGCATGTATTCAATTTAATTTGATTAAATCATGTTTTAGATCTATTTATTTACTATTTTCTATTATTATAATTATTATAATAATATCTAAAAAATAGAAAATAAAATTATTTAATTTTAAACATCATATGAGATATGATTGATGCATGTCTAGACTAGTTGTAGAATAGTTCTACATAGTTGTCTAGATTAGAGTTTATTTTGATAAGATCAATTTAAATCTAATTTTTTAGATTATTATGAGATAATTTAGATCTGAAAACATGCATGATTTGATACATGAGATGTGTGCAAAATATGCCATGATTAGATCTAATTCGTATATGAGATATATGATATAGATCTAAAATAATTTTATAGTATTACATGTTCCTGATTAAGGCATTCCTCTTGGCCGTCTGGTCATAAGAATGAAGAAGGGTTTAAAAGCCCTCTACTTCCATCCGATGGGGTGTTCTTATGACGTGTAGGGGTGCTGCACGTTCGTCCTTAATCAGAAATCCAAAACATACTTTCTGCAAAACCCTAGATCTTGAAATCCTAGGATTTATTGTGCATATTTTATTTATGAACCCTACTTAATTAAGAATTAAGATTATAGAATATTAATTAGGTCTAAAATTGAGAATTTAGATCTAAGACATATTAATAATACTGGGTTCGGGCTTGGGTAGCTCAATAGGTCTAAGCGG
>QRFJ01005559.1:0-5000 GCA_006176705.1 Cocos nucifera | reverse complement strand
ACCTCATAGCTCACCTTGGCCAAACATTGACCAACCCATGTGCTTCATCACCTGCAACCTGACATCGCATGTCTCTACAGTGAGTAAGCACCTTTGACTCAAATATCTATCTCTAGTACCTCGGCTTTTCAATGCCTTCACCCTGAGAACAGTTCCATCAAGTTCAATTATTTTATTTCTTGCCATTCAAGTGTTCCAGCTCCATACTCGCCAACACAAGAGATGGCTCTTTCCAATGTTTCCCACATCCATGTGCACCTGAGTTCCTTGACTCTCCAAGTCTTCACCTCAGCCTGCACTTCTACAATTCGGATGCTACATCTTTTCCTGCACTGTAGAACACACCCTCGTACCTCAGTCTACACATCCAGCTTTTGCTTCTTTGGAGATTCTAGTCCCTCAAGATACTCTGCCTTGCAACTTTTGCATACAGCTCAAGTGCTTCAGCATTCATGAGTACTCTTCACCCTGAATTCCTTTCTTCAACCACAAAATGGTAGACCTTCACTTCAACAGGCTTCCATCAACTTGTGCAGCCAATGAGCAACCTTAATCATTCAGCACCGAGCACATTGCCCTGCAACATGCTCCCCCACTCTGAGTCGTTGACACTCACAACAGACTCAGACATCCAGCTCCTCCCAACTGGACTTCAATACCTCTGGGTCTCTTCACAGCTTTGGATACCCCCGTATCTGTAGCTACATGCCTGTAATCTGATACCATGCATATCAGAAGCCAACAAAATAATAATGTCGACCTTCGACTTAGCCAACCTTTGGCTCTGATACCAACTGTCACGGGGTGAGTGTTTTCTGACCCAAACACCCGTGCGGCGCCCCAGTATACCACACACCAAGGCCAGCCCTCCTGAGTCCCTACCTCGGACATACCATTAAGCACGCAGCAGTCCAGCCACATAAGCCAAGCGTAATCATCTAAGCCTCTGCCTGACACTCTGTTGCACTGAACACATGCGACACCTTCAAGTGCCCACAAGCAACTCGACCCCTCGAGTCGACCGCAATGCTCATATGCACCTCCGTGCCTGAACATAGACTCTTCCCAAGAGTGCTCCGCAACTCGGCACCTTTGTGCCAACCTCAGGCTTTGCCTTCAAGCCAAGTACTGCTCACCCAAGGCGACCCTCTCCTCAGCATACCTTCATGCCATGGCATACCTCCGTGCCATTGACCTACAACCAACCAAGTTGTCCAATAGCACCACACAAACCAAATCCCCACAGCACGACCATGCAATACCACTGTAATGCATGAGGCTCAGGCAATCCCCCTCAATGTCGCCCAGCTAAGCTTGCCAAGTTGACATGCCCTGCAACTCCTCGAAGCTACAGCCGATCGTGCACATCTGAGCCCTCATAGGTTCCTTTGTCCAAGTTCCCAATAAGCTCCTGTGCTCCGATCCCGGTCTAGCATCCTTGACATGCCCATCAAGTAAATATATCCGATCGGTGATCCATGCATCAAAGCTGCCCTCTCCTCGGTACGACCCTCTTGACCGTCCTTGATCCTTGGCCCAGCTCCAAGGCACATATCCGATCGATATTCCTTATGCCAAGCTTGCACTCCACGATCGACCGATTCTCGTGGATCCCCGCAAGACATCTCGCCCACGATGCTCACGAGACTTGCCTGTTTGGGTAGGCCACACCCTTGTCCGACTAGACCCCTATCGCCTCTTCGCTCCACCACAGAGATCAAGAACGTATAGAGTAGCCTGGACAACTCCTCGAGGATAGGACCTCTCGGAAATCCCCACCCCGCACAATGTGGCCAGCTTGTCCGACCAGCATTGCCCCGAATGCCTGCACACCAGACCATCCGGGCGTGGCACCACCATTGCTCCGCAACCGTGCCACGACGGACCCATCTCCTATGGGCCATGGGGGAGTCGGGGCGCAACCAAAGCTCCGCGCCCCTCCTCAAAACAAGAGGAATCCTCGAGTATCCACAAGTATCCTGGCGGTCAACCGCCATGCCAAAACCATGCGTCCCGAGCCCCCCAGATATCATGCCACGGCCATGCCGCACCTTGGCTAACCATTGCCCCTCTTAATACCCCAGGAAGGCATCCGCCCAAGCTCCACCCCGGGGGTTCCAAAGTATCGAGCGGCATTGCATTTTTATGGCAACCCAGCGAAGCCAAAACCCTTCGCAGCACCGTGCCACGCCCACGCCGGCACCCCCTGCGACAAGCCTGCAGACAAGCCCGTGACAATTCTCCCCCACTTAAGATGTCGACGCCCTCGTCGACATCCAAACCACTTCTGGACTAATGGTCGCCATGACCAAACTTCCATTGCATCCACTGCAATCACGGTTCCTTGAGCCAGAGCCCCTCGGCCTTGATGTCCTTGATCTTTTCTCTAGCACTGAGAATCCATCATCCACACCATACTGACTCTTTCATAGAACCAAACCATTTTGATCCCTGACATCAGCTTCTGCTTCAGTCATCCACCTCTGATCATCTGGCCTTCCAACTGCAAGGCACTCCTCGGAACCATCCAATACTCGACTCTCGACTTCCATCTGAGAGCGGCCACTTCTTCCACCAGAGTGGGATCTACTTTCCAGCAATACCAAATGGCTCTCCTTGGATCACCTCCAAGGCTTAACTCCTATCCATCTGGATCTTGGAGCGCCACTTCTTCCACCAGAGTGGGATCTACTTGCCAGCAATACCAAATGGCTCTCCTTGGATCACCTCCAAGGCTTAACTCCTATCCATCTGGATCTTGGAGCGGCCACTGCATGAGTCTCCCCTGGCAACTCACCTCCAAACGCCTGGTCTTGCCTCATACCCATCCTGCGGCCTTATGGTATTTCCACCTTTCTCTACATCACCATGCCCATTGGACTCTACCACACCACACCAATGCCAAGTATGAACAAGTCGCCTCCAAAATCTGCATCGTCCCATACCAATGCAAATCATAGATGCTACCAAGCGGGACCTTGATATCCAATCAAAGTCACTTCTCATTGTGCTCGAGTACCTCAACATAACAGTCTTCACTCTGAGCCCCACCAATCTGCTTCTGCAGAACCAATTGCTCATGCTGTTTTCTATAATCCTCGGTCTATTCTGACTGCCTCTATATCTTCACTGCGAGTTCGTAGTACCAACGCAAGGCTACCCCACTGGCCTGCCTCACTCCTATGACTCCAGTACCTCGACACATTCCTGCATCAGACATTCGAGCTTTATAGTACCTCACAACATGACCGAACCATTTTACCTCATAGCTCACCTGGCCAAACATTGACCAACCCATGTGCTTCATCACCTGCAACCTGACATCGCATGTCTCTACAGTGAGTAAGCACCTTTGACTCAAATATCTATCTCTAGTACCTCGGCTTTTCAATGCCTTCACCCTGAGAGCAGTTCCATCAAATTCAATTATTTTATTTCTTGCCATTCAAGTGTTCCAGCTCCATACTCGCCAACACAAGAGATGGCTCTTTCCAATGTTTCCCACATCCATGTGCACCTGAGTTCCTTGACTCTCCAAGTCTTCACCTCAGCCTGCACTTCTACAATTCGGATGCTACATCTTTTCCTGCACTGTAGAACACACCCTCGTACCTCAGTCTACACATCCAACTTTTGCTTCTTTGGAGATTCTAGTCCCTCAAGATACTCTGCCTTGCAACTTTTGCATACAGCTCAAGTGCTTCAGCATTCATGAGTACTCTTCACCCTGAATTCCTTTCTTCAACCACAAAATGGTAGACCTTCACTTCAACAGGCTTCCATCAACTTGTGCAGCCAATGAGCAACCTTAATCATTCAGCACCGAGCACATTGCCCTGCAACATGCTCCCCCACTCTGAGTCGTTGACACTCACAACAGACTCAGGCATCCAGCTCCTCCCAACTGGACTTCAATACCTCTGGGTCACTTCACAGCTTTGGATACCCCCGTATCTGTAGCTACATGCCGTAATCTGATACCATGCATATCAGAAGCCAACAAAATAATAATGTCGACCTTCGACTTAGCCAACCTTTGGCTCTGATACCAACTGTCACGGGGTGAGTGTTTTCGGACCCAAACACCCGTGCGGCGCCCCAGTATACCACACACCAAGGCCAGCCCTCCTGAGTCCCTACCTCGGACATACCATTAAGCACGCAGCAGTCCAGCCACATAAGCCAAGCGTAATCATCTAAGCCTCTGCCTGACACTCTGTTGCACTGAACACATGCGACACCTTCAAGTGCCCACAAGCAACTCGACCCCTCGAGTCGACCGCAATGCTCATATGCACCTCCGTGCCTGAACATAGACTCTTCCCAAGAGTGCTCCGCAACTCGGCACCTTTGTGCCAACCTCAGGCTTTGCCTTCAAGCCAAGTACTGCTCACCCAAGGCGACCCTCTCCTCAGCATACCTTCATGCCATGGCATACCTCCGTGCCATTGACCTACAACCAACCAAGTTGTCCAATAGCACCACACAAACCAAATCCCCACAGCACGACCATGCAATACCACTGTAATGCATGAGGCTCAGGCAATCCCCCTCAATGTCGCCCAGCTAAGCTTGCCAAGTTGACATGCCCTGCAACTCCTCGAAGCTACAGCCGATCGTGCACATCTGAGCCCTCATAGGTTCCTTTGTCCAAGTTCCCAATAAGCTCCTGTGCTCCGATCCCGGTCTAGCATCCTTGACATGCCCATCAAGTAAATATATCCGATCGGTGATCCATGCATCAAAGCTGCCCTCTCCTCGGTACGACCCTCTTGACCGTCCTTGATCCTTGGCCCAGCTCCAAGGCACATATCCGATCGATATTCCTTATGCCAAGCTTGCACTCCACGATCAACCGATTCTCGTGGATCCCCGTAAGACATCTCGCCTGCGATGCTCACGAGACTTGCCTGTTTGGGTAGGCCACACCCTTGTCCGACTAGACCCCTATCGCCTCTTCGCTCCACCACAGAGATCAAGAACGTATAGAGTAGCCTGGA
>QRFJ01005558.1:0-92464 GCA_006176705.1 Cocos nucifera | reverse complement strand
TGTACTCTCGCTCCGGTGTCTCCACACCGTAGACTCAAGACTCATCTACTAAAGAGAAGCGATTGTACACCAACCTTCCGGATCAATCACCATCCTCGTGATGATCCTATGGTCAGGAGCAATTTATGAGTTAATAATGATTATTCATGTCTTAAATTTTCAACTCTTGAAAATATGAATTATCATTACCATTAACTCAAAGGATGTATCACAGACACTAAATACACATATGTGATAGAAAATAACCCATTTATTGATTTTAGTCAAAATTATAATTTTGCCCCTAGAAGTGTATTACAAGTGTCAGCCAATTCTGGCTTCTAGGGCACATATATCTAACAATCTCCCACTTGTCCTAAAGCCAATTGGCTACAAGTCTAAGTCCCATCTTCTCAAGGTGGGCTTCGATCTTCTGCTGGCCCAACGGCTTTGTAAGTGGGTCTGCCACATTATCTGCGGAGTTGACTCTCTTGACCTCGACATAACCCTTCTCGAGGTAATCGCGGATGAGGTGGTATCGCCGCTCAATATGCTTGGATTTCTGGTGAGACCTCGGCTCCTTAGCAAGGGCTATGGCGCCATTGTTGTCGCAGTATAGAGGAATGGCATCTGATGGCATTACTCCAATTTCTGCAGCAAACTTCTTGTACCAGAATGCTTCCTTCGCAGCTTCTGATGCAGCGATATATTCTGCTTCCATGGTGGAATCTGCTATCACCGTTTGCTTGGAACTCTTCCAGCTGATAGCTCCACCATTGCACACAAACAGACTCCCAGATGTCGACTTTCGATCATCTATATCGGACATGAAGTCCGAGTCTGTGTATCCCTGGACCAGGAGTTCTCCGTTACCAAAGACCAGCATCATATCCTTAGTTCTTCTCAAGTACTTAAGGATACATTTCACAGAAGTCCAGTGTTCTTCACCTGGATTTGACTGATATCTGCTTGTGACACTCACAGCATGGGCTATATCAGGTCGTGTACATAGCATGGCATACATGAGGCTCCCTATTGCAGAAGCATAAGGGATCTTGCTCATGCGTTCTATTTCCTCAGGTGTGCTGGGGCACATCTTCTTGGAAAGATGAATACCATGTCTGAAGGGTATTAATCCCCTCTTAGAGTTTTCCATACTAAACCTCTTTAGTACTTTCTCTATGTACATCTTCTGTGAAAGTCCTAGCATCCTATTCGGTCTATCCCTATAGACCTTAATTCCTAGAATAAAGGATGCTTCACCTAGGTCTTTCATGGAGAATTCCTTGGACAACCACATCTTGACTGATGTCAACATGGGAATATCATTCCCAATAAGGAGGATGTCATCCACGTACAATACGAGGAAGACAACAGCGCTCCCACTGACCCTTTTGAAAACACATGGTTCCTCTTCATTTTTGATGAAACCAAACTTTTTGATCACATCATTGAAACGAGTGTTCCAGCTCCGAGATGCTTGCTTAAGTCCATATATGGACCTTTGCAGCTTGCAAACCTTGTGATCAGTATCACTGGATGTGAAACCTAGCGGCTGTTCCATATAGATATCTTCCTCAAGATATCCATTTAGGAATGCCATTTTCACGTCCATTTGCCATATTTCATAATCGAAATAGGCTGCAACAGCAAGCAATGTGCGGATGGATTTTAGCATAGCTACTGGGGAAAAGGTATCCTGATAGTCTATGCCTTCGCGTTGACTATAACCTTTTGCCACCAATCTAGCCTTGAATGTCTCCACATTCCCATCTGCACCAATCTTTCTCTTGAAGATCCATTTACATCCAATAGGTACTATACCTTCTGGTGGATCTACCAAGGTCCAGACTTGGTTTGAGTGCATCGAGTCAATTTCTGACTGCATTGCCTCTAGCCATTTCTCGGAGTCGATATCTGATATCGCCTCGTTGTAGGTTTTGGGATCATCACCATGAGCACCATTACCTACGAGGAACATTTCCTCTACATCCTCTGAAATAATACCTAAGTATCTTTCAGGGGGACGGGAAACTCTTTCCGATCTACGAGGTGGAGGAGGTAGTGTTCTTATTGGCTCAACCTGATTTGGTTCCACTTGGTCCTTAGCTCGTTCTGCTTGTGAGACTTTCTCATCAAGCTTGATCTATTTTCCAATGCCGCTATCTTGAATAAACTATTTTTCAAGAAAGATGGCATGTCGACTCACAATCACATTGTGGTCTTCTGGAATGTAGAAATAGTATCCTAATGACTCTTTAGGATATCCTATGAATCGAGCTCTAAAGGACCTAAACTCTAACTTGTCCGCTTGTTGTCTTTTGACATGAGCCGGACAACCCCAAATTCTGAGATGACTCAGACTTGGTTTCTTACCGTGCCATATCTCATACGGTGTGGTAGGAACGGTTTTAGAGGGAACCCTATTCAGTAGATAGATTGAAGTTAACAATGAGTGTCCCCAAAGAAAATCAGGGAGGTCTGTGAAGCTCATCATGGATCGAACCATATCTAATAGAGTCCGATTTCTCCATTCTGAAACCCCGTTGAGTTGAGGTGTTCCTGGTGGAGTCCATTGAGAGACTATGCCATTATCCTTGAGATAGTCTAGGAATTCCCTGCTAAGGTATTCACCTCCTCGATCTGATCGAAGAACCTTAATGGGTTTTCCTGTTTGTTTTTCTACTTCATGTCTGAATTCTTTGAACTTTTCAAAGGCTTCAGACTTGTGTCTCATAAGATACACATACCCATACCTAGACAGATCATCGGTAAAGGTAATGAAGTAGACAAAATTGCCTCTAGCCGGCACATCAAATGGGCCGCACACATCAGTATGTACTAGGGCAAGGAGATCTGTGGCCCTCTCCCCATGTCCAACAAAAGGGAGTTTAGTCATTTTGCCTTGAAGACAGGATTCACAAGTTGGATATGACTCGGAAGTCAATGGACTCAATAGCCCATTTTTCTCCAATTTGTTGATCCTATCTTCTGCTATATGACCTAATCTCAGGTGCCATAGATATCTGTCGTTTGGACTATCCCTAGGTCGTTTGGCATTCACGTTTTGCTCGATAGTTAGAACAGGTACATCAATATGTAGCTGATAAAGACCATTAATAAGGAAACCATTTGCAATTTTATTTCTTTCATAAAGAATGTTACAATGGTCCTTAAAGAAGGTGATCACATAACCTTCTTGTGCTAAGCATGAAACAGAAATCAAATTCCTGCTGGCTGCAGGCACAAAATAACAGTCTTTCAAAACTAAGTCTAAACCAGATGGTAATCGAAGAGGGTATGTTCCCACGGCTACTGCAGCAACTCTTGCTCCATTACCAATGCGTAGGATCATGTCTCCATCCCTCAGCCTCCTGCTATCCTCAAGACCCTGCATAGAAGTGCACAGATGAGCACTAGAACCAGAGTCAAGCACCCAACTGGATGCAGAAGAAACCGTAAGGTTAGACTCAATAACGAGCATACCTCCAGAAGGACCTTCCTTCTTGTTCTTCAGGGTGGCCAGGTAAGTAGGGCAGTTCCGCTTCCAATGGCCGTCGCTGTTGCAATGGAAACACTTTCCTTTGCCATCGGCCTTTTTCTTCGATTCTGCCTTCTTCTTCTTTGATCCTTCCACCTTTTGCTTTTTCACAGACTTCTTTTTCTTTCCATAAGACTTTCTTTTGGAAGAAGTCCGTTCCATAGCAAGAACTGAGCCTTTAGAACCTTTCATAGAAAGCTCAGCGGTAACCAGCATATTCATTAACTCGGCCAAGGAATTCTGAAGTTTATGCATGTGGTAATTCATGATGAATTGCCCATATGCATCAGTCAAGGATTGCAGAATGATATCGTTCTGCAGGTCCAAGTCCAACTTCACACCGAGCTTCTCAAGCTCTTCCATGTCCTTGATCATTGTCAGACAGTGATCTTGGACTGACTGCCCATCACGCATCTTAGCCTTAAAAAGTCATTTTGTGACTTGATATTTGGCTGCGCGACTCTGTTCACCAAACATCTCCTGCAGGTGAGCCAACATTTGGCGAGCAGTCCCGATATCCTCATGTTGGCGCTGGAGCTCATCAGACATCGAGCCCAACATGTAATATCTGGCCTTATTATCTTCGTCAATCCATTTTTCCAGAGACGCTCTCTGTTCAACAGATGGACGGGCTGGTAATGTGGGAGGGTCCTGGTCCAAAACATGGGTTAACTTCTCGAAACCCAAAATAATTTTGTAGTTCCTGAGCCAATCTTTATAATTGGGTCCAGTCAGTCTATGTGTGTCCAGGATACGTGCCAATGGGTTTGGACGCAGACATATTCCTGTAGAGAGTCAAAGATTCTAGTTAGATACTGTAATTTTGACTTGACCAATTTGTTTAGGGATTTTATTTTTAAACAAATTAGCTCCCACTATTTTCTCGGATCCCTACACTCCCTCTGTAGAGATGCGAAAATCTCCACGATTAATGATTTCTAGTGGGTGGTGCGGTCTCACCAACTGACTCATCACCTCACCTAACAGTTATTGGTGATGGGTTAGCCAATGAGTGAACAACTCTTGTTCAATGATTCTCTAATCATGGTGCACCCAAACTTGGTCTCTAATTCATGAATCTCACCGTATCCGAAATATTGATCCACTCCTTAGTTAAGTCAGACCCACCATTTGCATAGACTGGGTTCCTAATTGAGTCTCTCACCGTATCCGAAATATTGAGCCCAACTCATCCTCCAGCCCATAGCATCCAATGCCTAATAGACATGGTTGCATCTTCCCGGTGCAACTGAGCCACTGTATCCAGCCGAGAACAATCAACCCCGGGAAGGGCCCGCACATCTACAATGGTGGAAGACCTCAGACTTAATCTTTTCTTAGGGAGAATTGATTCAGGTCTCATTAAACTAGACTTGGCTTAGTCATAACAATTATGACTAACCTAGTGGCATGGGTTAGCTCGGATTATTGACCACCTCAGATCAGAACTGTGTCAACAGATATGGCCAGGTAAGTGAGACCGGTGGAAGGAATATGCCATTAACTCGTACAAGAACGCATTCAGGTCGAGTAGCTTCCAATTAAAAACCAGTCGGTCGTCTATGCCAAACTTACCTTAGACACCAAATTGTTGAGTCAGAACCAATTGGGTTAGCCTACAATCCAGACTCTAACCTCTGAGCCTAATTAGGTCTTGCTTGATCGTGACTCGATCTTGACCCAGACTTAATCCTATTAGGCTGGTCAATTTAAGCATTGTTGATCCCATCTAACCAACTCTTGATTCGGTTTGATCAACCGCTTAGACCTAATTGAGCTACCCAAGCCCGAACCCAGTATTATGAATATGTCTTAGATCTGAAATTCTCAATTTTAGACCTAATTAATATTCCATAAACTTAATTCTTAATTAAGTAGGGTTCATAAACAAAATATGCACAATAAATCCTAGGGTTTCAGGATCTAGGGTTTTGCAGAAAGTAAGTTTTGGGTTTCTGATTAAGGACGAACACGCAGCACCCCTACACATCATAAGAACACCCCATCGAATGGGAAGAGAGGGCCTTTAAACCCTTCTTCGTTCTTATGACCGGACGGCCAAGAGGAACGCCTTAATCAGGAACATTCAATACTACAAAACAATATCAGATCTATATCATATATCTCATATATAAAGTAGATCTAATCATGGCATATTTTGCATACATCTCATGTATCATAATCATGCATATTTTCAGATCTAAATTATCTCATAATAATCTAAAAAATTAGATTTAAATTGATCTAATCAAAATAAATTCTAATCTAGACAATTATGTAGAACTATTCTACAACTAGTCTAGACATGCATCAATCATATCTCATATGATATTCAAAAATTAAATAATTTTTATTTGCTATTTTTTAGATGTTATTATAACACTTATAATATCAAAAAATAGTAAATAAAAAGATCTAAAACATGATTTAATCAGATTAAATCAAAAATATGCAAGAATATTCTATAGAACTATTCTATTCTAGAACTAGTCATGCATATCTTCTAATCTTAGATCCAAATTATTTAATTTTAATTTTTTCTGATTTCAGATCTGATCACATCTCATGTGACATCTAAAATCAATTATTTTCTAATTAAAATAAATTTAAAATCAGATCTAAACAATTTAGAACCATGGCTCTGATACCAGTTGAAGGGAAATCCTGATTTCCCGGTCCAGGTTCGTTCAGATCTGATCAGATCAAGAGATATATTTCAAAAATTTTTCTCTTGATCCCAATCAGATCTTGATATGTTTCAGATCTGATTCTTATTATTTTAATAAAATAAAATTAAAAGATAAATTAAATCAAATTTAATTTACCTGATCTGGGTAATCCTATTACCCTGTTGATGATCCTGTTTGCAGCGGAAGGTTCTGGATCTTAGCCACGCAAGCGCCTGGCCTCTACCGGTATCCACTCGGGTTGGATCTGGAGATCCTCTTCTTCTCTATCACACCTCCAAAAATCAGATCTGGATCTGATCTGGAGGATCTTCAAAACTCTTTTGAAGATGAGCAGTCGTCCTTTGCAGCAGCGCAGCCTTC
This sequence comes from Cocos nucifera, assembly GCA_006176705.1. NCBI lineage: Eukaryota > Viridiplantae > Streptophyta > Magnoliopsida > Arecales > Arecaceae > Cocos > Cocos nucifera. The sequence goes on along the minus strand of QRFJ01005558.1, from coordinate 85,894 downwards.
TTATTTTTGATCGCCTTTCTTTGATCTGAATCGCACCAACCAAGGTCCAAAACTCCTTTTGGACGTGGAGAGCAAGGGGAGAAGAGACTATGGCATGGAGAAGGAGGGGAGAGGCAGCCTTGGGGCATGGGGTTTCTCAATTGAATTGCTCTCTTTTTAATCTGAGTTGGGCGCAGGGTCTTATTTATAGACTAAGCTGTGATCCAACTCCTCTTCCTTCCCAACCAATCACAACCCTTTGTGAAATCAGATCTAAATCTGATTGGTGGGAATAGAGACCCCTGGATTCCTCCTTAGAGGGTGCCTAAGACCAGTCAAAGTTGGTTCTTAGAAGAACTCTAATTGGAATCCAAAAAGGAGATGGAGTCCTTGTCCAACAAGGACTCCTAGGCGCCTCCAACTTGGGCACACGCCTAGGGTGGCGTGCGCCCTTCTCCTTGCCAGGTTCTGGCAGGGGGACAGGCCCCCACCAGCTCTCCAATAGGTGCATGACATGTGGTCAAAAGTCAAAGTGTCAATGGTCAACGTTTGACCAGTCAAAGGTAGACTTTTGACCAAAGTCAAAGAACAAGAAATGGCAGGTGACCAAAAATGGCAGGTAGTGTCTTACAAATAAGACAACCTTTTCTGACTTGGACAACCTCCTGTCAGACCATATGAAGGCCTCTGTTTGAGCACAAACTCCTTTGGCTCAGACAGGACAACTTATTTATGATAGCAAAAGAAGAACGTTAGGTTCAATCGAGTGCTAGCACGATTTCCTTGAACCTAATTGAATCTCATTCAGATCAATTGAACTAGATCAGTTCAATTGATGATCACCAGATTCAAACCCTTGTTTGTGTGACCCAGTTAGGTTCAGTTCTGTATGGTAATGGGATATGTCATGATCTCTATCATCGACATCATCGAAACTCCTTTCGATGGATCAGAACTCTTCTGATTCGAACAGCTAGAATGATCGATCATCTAAATCATTCTAATTGCTCCCAAAATCCACCAGTGACACCTAGCAGTATATGGTGGCAACCCATCAGAGCTGAATGCGAACCTCTTGGTGCAGCTACCTGTGTGATTCAGTTCTTCTATCTTGAGCCCCGATCAGATTAGGGTTAAGGTGAACTCGTCAAACCCTAGTCTCTGTCATATGATGTAATCATTCGATTCGAGTCCAATGTGAAAATCTAAATAGAAACTCTTTCTATTATTTCACTCTACCATGGCCATGGATTTCTGGACTTGATTCTCATGATCATCATAGGGCTACTCCTCTACCACCGAGGTAGATAGATTCCATCTTGATGCAATCCAGTTCCTACAATGAACATGTCATAGCCAACATACACCTCAGGGTTCCATATGGCTAGGAGACCGAGTAATGGTGTAGTCAAACTATAACACCCTCAAGGTGAACTGCCGATGCATCTCAGGTCAAAGAACCAGACACACTACTGCAGCATCGAGTCAGTCATTGACGAGAAGGTAGACTCCCTAATGACTACTCGAGGTGGTCACGCTCAGTGCCCTCGTTCTCTAACGAGTACCTGTACTCTCGCTCCGGTGTCTCCACACCGTAGACTCAAGACTCATCTACTAAAGAGAAGCGATTGTACACCAACCTTCCGGATCAATCACCATCCTCGTGATGATCCTATGGTCAGGAGCAATTTATGAGTTAATAATGATTATTCATGTCTTAAATTTTCAACTCTTGAAAATATGAATTATCATTATCATTAACTCAAAGGATGTATCACAGACACTAAATACACATATGTGATAGAAAATAACCTATTTATTGATTTTAGTCAAAATTATAATTTTGCCCCTAGAAGTGTATTACAAGTGTCAGCCAATTCTGGCTTATAGGGCACATATATCTAACAATGTTTGGATGCGCCAGCTGATACGGGCATGGTGGCTTGGCTTGGCATGCCGACTGAGCCATTTCTATATATATTTTATATTTTTTTCTTTGAAAATTCATATCAGGTCTGTTTCAACTCTGATTTACTCTAAACTTATTTCATTGTGATCAGAAAAATGAGCTCTTTCTATTGATGAATATATTTCTTAAAATAAATAAATAAAAATATTAATTTTTAAAATAGATATAATTAATTAATAAATTAATATTTTATTGATAAATTTATGGTACTTATCACACCGTCCATCTTAAGCTTTGCTCGTCCTTGAGTAAAAAAAAAATTTAATTTTAGATATCTTTTAGGCTTTAGAGTATCAAATTTTTATCGAGCAATTTTAAAATGGCCATTGATGTTCAGTAGAGCATAAGTGAGGTATGTCATTGGAGTAATAATAATCTAATATTAAAAATAAAAATTAAAATTAAAATAGCAACAACTATTGTTACCTGTTTAGAGTAAATCGTTACTCCTGTAGAAGCCTGAGATCCCGAAGCTAGCCATGCGCATGCCTGGCCTCTACCAGAGTCACCTCAAGCTGGTTCTAGATTCTCCTTTTGGATTTGATCTTCAAAAATCATATCTAGAGTCCTTGCGTAGATCCTTCAAAATGACTTCTGAAGGCGGCATGCTTGTCTTACAAACCGGGCTGTCCTTTACCTGATCCTTGCATCAAATGCTTCTGCACCTTTACTGAAACTCGTGCCCAACTCTTGGGCATGGAGATGAGAGAGAGGATCAGAGGGAGGGAGGTATGGAGAGGAAATAGAAAGGTAGCCTTGGGGCATGGTGATGTGCGCTTGAGAACCCTAAGGCGGAGGAGGGGTTTAAATAGACTCCTATGCGCCATGCAGTGCCATATAGCATCAACCAATCACATTGGTTGATTTAGTCAGATCTTAATTTGATTGGCCATGCTTACACACCTAATCCAATCTGGTGAGACACCCCAAAACTCCATAAGTGGTGCCAAGTTTGGATAAGAATAAGTGTTTGGCGCCTAGGTCTTTGATCCCATCAAGAAACCCTAGAATCCATCTCCCATGGGATGTGCACCCATTTCTCCATGCAAATTAGAGGGGTTATGCATCCCTAGAAATTCTCTAGGGGGCGCATGCCCCATACGCCTCAATTCATGCATTTAGGTCAACATTTGACCCATGTCCTAAAGGTTATGGAAATTGGTAGGTCTTATCCTATTCCCATCCAATGGATTAGGATAAGGCTAGATCAGGTTAAGATAATCCTTTTCTGACTTAGACAAGCTCCAATCAGACAAAGACAAACCACATAGGGTTTCCAGATGAGCCCAAACTAATTTGACTCAATCATGTGCTAGCACGATTTTCTTAGATCTAATTGGATCTAATCCAAATCAATCAAACTAGATTAACCAAATCGATCACATCCAGACCTAAATCCTTGTTTGTGTGATTCAGTTAGCTTCAATTCCATATGGTAATGGGATATGTCATGATCTCTATCATCGAGATCATCAAAACACCTTTCGATGGATCAAAATTTTTCTAGTTCATCCAATTAGAATGATCGATCATCAATTTCATTCTAATTGCTTCCAAAACCTACCAGTGATACCTAATAGTATATGGTGGCAATCCATCAGAATCGAATGCGAATCTCTTAGTGTAGCTACTTGTTTGATTGGATTCTTCTATCATGAGCTCCAATAGGATTAGAGTTAAGGTGAACTCATCAAACCCAACTCCCCATCATATGATTGAATCATTCGATTCGAGTCCGATGTGAAACCCTAATAGAAAAGTTTTTTTTATTATATCACACTGCTATGGCCATGGGCTTAAGGACTCGATCTCATGATCATCATAGGACTACTCCTCATCTACCAAGGTAGATAGATTCCTTATTGGTGTGATCCAATTTTTATAATGAATATGCTATAGCCAACATGCACCTCAAAATTCTGAATGGCTTGGAGATCGAGTTATGGTGTTGTCAAACTATAACACATTTAAGGTGAACTGTTGATGCACTTTAGATCAAAGAATTAGACACACTACTGCAACATCAAGCTAGTCATCAACAAGAAGGTAGACTCCCTTATGACTACTCAAGGTGGTCATGCTTAGTGCCCTCATTCTCCAATGACTACCTGTACTCTCACCCGATGTCTCCACATCATAGACTCAATACTCATCTATCCTAAGTAAGTGATTGTACACCAATCTTTTTAGTTGATCACCATTCTCGTAATGATCCTACGATCAGAAGTAGTTTATGAGTTAATTATGATAACACATGCCTTTAATTTTTAACTCTTGAAAATATGCGTTATCATATCCGTTAACTCAAAGGATGTATCATAGACACTTTAAATACATAATGTGATGGAAAATAACTCTTTTATTAATTTATAGTCAAAATTCTAAAAATGTTTCTAGAATGTGTATTACAAGTGTCAACAATCTGGCTTCTAGGGCACATATCTAACAAAGAAGTCTTACATATAATCAATTTTAATGCATCCTTCAGGTTTCCAAAAAGATAAGGCCAATTAGGAGACCTTGTAATTATAGCAGAAGAACATTCATCGAATGCTTTACAATGATTAAGCATAGCTCGGATCAGTAGAGTATTAAGAGCAAGCATGTTATACCAGAGTTTAAAATTATTATAATTTTTATGACTAGGAAGGGATTATTTTTATTGGGCCGAAATTGGGGGTGGTGGTTTAGAAGTTACTCCAACTATGGCTTGATCTATCCCAATCTCTTTCTCGGGTCTGATATATCTTTGCATCAATTCTTTCTAATCTAAAGTATGATACTTTTTTGTTAAATTAATTTTAAATCTACCTCCATACATCATTTTAATATTATAGATAAATTTTAGAGGCCATCCTTGAAAGTAGTGCCGAATATAGAAAAATCAATTATAAAATCATTATCTCTTATTTTAGCAATATCTCATCTAATAACTTCTTTTTATGCTTTTAGAACACCTATAAGTTGAGCTTCCTGGTTAGGTATTAAAGGTAGGGTGTCAGTGGGTGCATCAGAAAGTGGCTTAAATTCTAGAGCAGTTGGTGGTTCTAATAAGGGAGCCATTGGTGGGCTAGGTGGTGGCTCAAAATTTTCAATCTAAAGTGGGGTGATTTTAGGATAGGATGTATCTATTTGGTCATTAACTTCTATATTATACCCATCATTGTCAAAATCATCCACCTCATAATGAGCCAAATAGGAATTTAATGAATCATAGGGATGAATTGTGAGTGGAGCTTCCTCTAATATGTTGTTCATTTATGGTTCTTGGGAAGTCTCTATTAATTCCATCATCTCATTAGTTTGTCCTCCTTTCCCATTAAAAAGAATGGGTGATTATATGGTTCTTGGAAATGGGTCCATATATAAGTAAGATGATGATAAAATTGGTTCGTCTCACCATTCTTGATCTTTTCGATATATTTTTGCCTTAATTATATGGACTAAGAGGGTCTTTTTGGTTGTGCTAGGTCATTCTATGACCATTTCATTCTCGAGAGCTATAATTGATTGTTCATAAAAAGTTATAGGAAAGTTAAAAATTTTTAGCCAGGCATGGTCCCTCAGGATCACTCTTGGGTTAACTAGGCAACTCTTCTTCCTCCTGCTAATTGAATGTGAGCACTGGCTTCTTTAGTTTTTTTAAGATTTGCATACGGGGGTGAAGGATCTATTGGCTATTATGATTGTTGAGTTGCATCCTATTTATTGCTTGCTAAATCCTCTCTTCAAAAGTTATCTCATTATTATTTGGAGGAGATTGATATTATGGGTAGGGCATATCATAATGTGCTTTCATGAATGTGGGTCCTTATGGTACCAGGATAGCCATTGGTTGTGATTGCCATGAAAAATTTGGTCGAACCCTCTAGCTTGGATTATAGGCATTAAAGTATTGGTTATTTCCTGATCTGTAAGCCATTTGGATTTCATCTTAATAAACTTGCTCATACATATGTTCAAAAAATTGGTGTGAGCATTCACTCACAAAGTGAGTGGGGCTTGAACATATAGTACAAACTAGTTGTACAGGAACAAAAGATGGATAGAAAGAGTGTCTAATGGCTGTTAGATGATCTATTATATGAGATAACTCATCTACTCTACTCTCGAGATCCATCTTGGATTGTTCTGATTTATTCAGATATCTAAAATCAAGGTTCTAGATTAAAGCAATCATGTTTTAATTATTTGATATATTATATTATATTTTAAAGAATAAGAGAAAAAGATGAAGGGAGAGAATTCTAAGGATAAGAGCCTAAAGGATCCTAGATCTAAGGATAATAGATGGGAAGAATTAATTAATATTTAGTATTAATTTCAATCAAGTTAAACAAGTATGGACTCTTTATCCTAGGGTTAACCTAGATTTAGACAACTCCTAATTATTCTAGGACCGCCTTCGAGCACTCCAAGCCTAAGACTGACTAACTGATTCAGTTAGGTAAGTATAAGATATGGGAGGTTTTCTTCTTCTTACTTTTTCTAGACACTAACTAAGTTGGTCAGGTCAAACAATGAAATCAATTGAAAACCACCTTCTCAAACCACTTGCCTTAGACACTGAGCAGTTAACCAATCTGAATCTGGTCCAACTCTAGGGCTTTCTTATCCTATTGAGCTCAAATATCCAAGGGCCAATGTCTAATTTATTTTAGGTTAAGGCTTAGGTCAATGCAATATGAAGGATGGTGATTTATGGGCTAAAGAAGCATGATCAAATCTCCACCTTATCTTATTTAATGGGTTGCACCCATAAAGTATATTATGGATATGCAATGCAAAAAAAGTAGGATGTCCAAACATGTTAAGTTTTTTTAAGGTCTAATTAGTTTTTCCATATTAGTTAAGTGTTTTGAGGTATAGTTATTTTCTTTTTATATTAGGTTATGTAAAGCAAGAAAAATAAAAGGTAGATTTTAATTAAGCTAATTAGATTAATTATGTTAGGTTTTATTTAAATTAATTTAGAGAATCTTGTTAATTAGAAAGTAATTTATACTATGATTTAAAGGCAACTAGATAACCTACAAGTAAAGCAAGAAATCAAATCAACTTTTTAGGGTAATAAATTATTCTAGGCTATAAAAAAAAAGTAGTGAGTTAATTATGCAAAATAAGATAATTATTTAACTATGCAATTAAGATAATTTAGCTAGAAGAACCATATATGAAAAGCAATATAAAGCAACAATTTTAAAGAAAGCATAAATAACAGGTAGTTAAGTAATTAAATTAAATTAACTGATAATAAAAGGTAAATTACTAGAATAAAGTATAAAAAGCAAAAGTATAAAGCAAGTAAATAATAAACTAGAAATTTAAAGCAGTCAGTTAAATAAATAAATAAAGCATATAAGATAACAATGCAATAAAATAAATAAGGCAATAAAGCATATAAAGCAGAAAATATGAAATAAATTTTTTTTTTGATGATTTTTTATTTTTATTTTTATATTTTTTTATTGAAGCAACCATGCTACAATCTCTAGCATCAACACCAAAAATTTGATGCCAGTCATTACAACACAAATAAAAATTAAACCGATCTTACTATGAGTGAGAATGGTGGTGAGTCGGATGTCGATTTTCTCAAAAATTGAAGGCTAAGTTATGTTCAATTTTAAAAAAAAATTTAAACTTGATTATTTTAAGATAGAAATTTAAATAAGTAGATTGAAAAGAATTAATTTAAATTTAGCAAATCAAAATAAAAGAAAGCAAATAATTAATTAAGTGAGGTTTTTGAATTAATTAAAGATATTCTAGAATTTCGAATCCATCTTTAGCAGAGTTGTGGTAATTTTTTTTAATGAAAGAATTTAATATTTTTAAAAATTTAGTTATGACTATAACCTATTTTCTTCGAACATGAATCGTATCTTTCGATCACGATTCATCTTAATAGAATCATAAGCTATTCAATACTTAATTCTTAAAAATTGATGACATGACTTTTAATGATTCTCTCTGACATAAACTATTAAATCGAGCATGGACTATATCCTCCGATCAGAACCCATCTTTACAAATATAGCCTATTTAGATCTTAATCAATAATAAGCATGTTACAAGATCTCATGCATGGAGGATAAAATTTAAGATTGAGCAGGAGAACAAATTATTCATTGCATAAAAAAATATAAAATATATAAAAAAAATACAATCCATATTGGAAGACTTCATCTACTTTCCCATAATTTAGATCTTTAGCCATGCATGGTTGATGATCTGCTCGCTCTTGGCATCTTTAAAGCACCTCAGATGAAGAAAAAAATAAAAAAAAGAAAAAAAGAAGAAGAAAGAAAAGAAAAAAGAGAAATTTGAAAGAAATATGCCCTCAAGCCAATCAAAATTTATATTTTGATGGGGCTAGTCCTTTATCTTCCAAACTTATGTAATGATATTTTTAAATAAATAAAAATATTTATTTCATCATATGCTGCATCTTAATTATTTTTTTAAGATTATGATGAAACCCCATAAATTAGGGATATGATTTTAGGGTTATGATAAGATCATATCAGTGAGACCTAAAATCTTAAAATCTTATTTTTAAATATTTTTAATCAATGGAATATTGAATTGGGGATCAATATTTTTGAAAAAACTGGCACATCCTATGTATGCTCATTGGAGAGGATGATTGATTTCACAATCACTTATGTATGATACTAATACAAGAATGTGGATGCTCACTAGAGAATGAGTTCACTGAATTTATCTAAAGTCGAGAACATCTAATGGAGTCTTATCTATATGTTAATAGATGATTCTCATAATGGGAGTTGTGCATGTAATCCTTTGACCTAAGACTATCATAGAACCTTATATGTATGAATCCATAATTTGGTTCATACTTATTCATGACTCAATCATGTACGGGATGATCTGGATATGGTGGATTACATATGGAGGTTGTGAGTAGGTCAACATAAAATTGATCACTCCTGATAAGAGGAGATCGCATTCTACCTGCTTCAATCAAATGATGATTCAGGAAGACTTTGATCAAAGTATGATGAAAATTAGAAATGGTTTCTAATGTTTCATTAATCGAATCATTATCATAAGATTGAGAAAAATATGAATATGATATTGGGTTTGACATATTTCCATACCTAAACTCATATTCGAGATGCAGGGTGATCGAAGGATCTTATTGCACGGTAACTTTCCACTGAAGGATATTTTTGATATTTTTATCAAAATTTCATAGCTTTTGGATAGACATAATATGTTGCTAGATGTCAATCTTATCTTATGGGTTTGATCGAATTAAAGATTTTAATTTGATCATTAATTAGAAAGTATTCTAATTGATCGAATCAGGTTAGCTAGTTTTGACCTAAATCGGATTGGTTGAGTTCTAACCAAATTAGGTCAAATCGCATCCGGATCTACTGCTGGCTAGATGTGGAACCCAATGGATAACACACAAAGAAAATTGATCAAGGGTTTAATTAGATTAGATCATGTTTGCAAGTTGAACATGCTAGCACATGTTGCAAACCCTAGCATCTAAATTCAAATCGAATTCGAATTGGATTTCGATTTGGGCTAATTAAATCCAATTAAAGTTAAATTAAATTTAGCTAACTGATTGGGTTGACCCTTGGCTTGATAACCAGGGTCTAGGCATCACCTAATAGCAACCCAGGCACCAAAGACTCTCTCTTTTGGCATGTGGGGTTTTAATTCAAGCGCAAGGGACATGTGGTGCATGTAGGTTGTTGGCACCCCATTATTGGTAAACACATAAAACATATTTATAAAAATATTAATTTACCTATTAATTTATCTTTATTCTTTAAGAATTGATATTTTTATTTTATCTTTTGTAGAAAAGAAGACCACCAATGAAAAGAGCTTGTGTTATGGATCGCAACAAAACAAATTTGGAGCAAATTGGACTTAAAACAGACCTAGCATGGAGATTCGAAAAAAAAAGAAAAATAAAGAAAAAGGAAATGGCTCCACCATCATAGTCGGCTTAGCCAGCGCGCCCAGCTGAGCCACCATAGAGAAGCTAGCTGGCACACCAGCAAGCCAGCCCGCCAGCCTGCAAAGCCCAGCCACAAAGCCTATTAGACCCATTGGTGCATGATAGACCAGCCGACCGGTTCATGGATCTTGTCGCAGATTGGCCAACTTAGTAGGCAAAGCCAACCAGTTGTTGCCACATGGTGCACTTGAACTATTAAAGGGTTTACAGAAATAACCACGTGGCTCACAGGGGCATATCCATCATTTAGCATCGAATGTTGCACGACGATTGGTTACGGCATTCAAAAGTTCTAGTCGATGCGGTCCAGAGGCATAGTGCTTGCGCGATCCGATGGCTCATGTTCATTTTGATAAAGATCTAATGGTCCACAGTGATTCTTGGTTTAATTCGAATAGTTCCTAGCTGATATTGCATGATCCAACGGTCCAAATTTGAGCCGATGAAGATCCAACGATAGGGAGTTGATTCCGACTTGCTTTAGGAGATCAGGCACCCATCCGATGGTCCAAAATTGCCTGATTAGGCGATCCAACGATTGATAATCAATTCAGGCCCTATTTTAGTTATGGAAGGCCAATTTTGATCAAATCTAGATCGTTTAAGCTCGATCTGATGGTTGGAGTCCTTCATAGGCAGCTGAATCTGATCCAGACTCTATTTTCCTTGGTTTTTCTTCGATTTTAACTCAATTTCTCTCCTTTTCTCTCTATAAAAACCTCCCTAAGCTAAACCAACGGGACCTAAGCCCCCAATCAGCACCCATAAGCCCTCTAAACCTCTCCAAAGCTCTTCTAAGCCTCTCCAAGCCTTAAGCCTCTCCAAGCCTTTCTTTCCTCACCTAAACAACTAGCAAGCTCTTTTTCTCCTTGATTTTCTCTCTCAAGCCCTTCTTTCTCCCTTCTTTCTTCTTCTTTCTTCAAACCACCACCAAATTTCTTCTCTTTTCTCCACCAAACCTCCTCTCATGCTCTGGATTCTTGCAACCAGCTGCTGCTTGGGTTCTTCAGCAAGGCTCTAGGATGAAATTATTAGCGAGAAGCTTTCCAATGTCCACCTGATCTTCTAGTTCTTAGAAGATCATTGTGATCTTATTTTGACAGTGTTTTCTATTTTCTAATCTTTTGTATTTATTTTTAATTTACAATAAAGACTATTTTTAGTTATAATATTTTTATGTCTTTATTTTCTCACAATTAATCTGCAATAGTTTATTATCCTTGAGATGAGCCATGATCTATAGGTACGATTCATACTCTTGGGATAAATTATTTTTAAATTAATTCATTTTATTATATCTAAATCAATTTAGACTAGGCTATAACTTTAAGGGACGGACTGTGATCTAAGGATACAGGCTGTGCTCTCTAAGATAGGTTATATCTTTATTGGTTAGATATCAATTAAAGCATGTTAAAAAGAATACTAGGTATCAAATAAGTGATCAATTGAGATCCTGAGAATCCATCTCTGTACTTAAAACTCCTTTTTCAATTAATTTACTTTCTTAATTAATTTAACTAGCCTTTTAATTAATCAATTTTAAATTAAGATTAATCACTTTTAGGTTATTATTTAAATATAGTTAATGTGATCCCTATGGATTTGACCCTGATTTATCCTATCTATATAGTTTGAGTTAGATTTTATTTTTGACCCCCCATGACAGTGATCAATTATCCATTTATTTGTTATGTAAAAAAATGTTATGTAACTTTTAGATCTTAGAAGAGGCATAGAATAGTCCTTTTGCAGGTGAAATCCCTTCATAGATTATCTAGAATTTGGATAATGCAAGACTCCTTGCTGCCCCTTATCTTTTGGCGCCCCTTGGACTAAGAGTTCTTAGCGCCTTGGACTCCATCTCCATGACATTTATCCCATGCCCCTATTCAGATATGGTGCCACTTTTTTAGACCCTTGGATTAGCATTTGATGTTGATTAAAGGTAGAAATTAATGGCACCAACTTGAAAGTATTGTGACCCTTCAGAAGAAAGTTACGTGGAATTATATGAAAAGTCCTTCTGTTGCAAGGCACCTCTTCATATTAATTTTTTGAATTTCATGTAGCATTTTCTTCTAATGGGGCATGATATTTTTGAATGGGCATGAGATGAGAATATGGAGACGGCATGAAAAATTTTTGGTGGCACCCCTACATACATTATAAATAACGGTGTGCACTAAGACTCCAAGCATTCTGAATCTCCTCCTTTCTTTCTTATAATAGGCTCTCTTATCCAATTTTCTTTATTCCTTTTCTCTTATCTAGACAAGGTCCCGATTTAAGGATAGGAAGTCTTCAAATAAGACAAAGAGATTAGTATTAAAAATTAAGGAGACAAGGAGCAAGAAAGGAATGCAAGGAAAGGAAAGGAAAGTGACATTAAAACCTTAGGAAGGTTATGCCCAAAATAATTAAGGTTCTTATTATAAGAATTTTAATTAAATTATTCAAAGGTGTTGGTGTCTTAATATGTCTCCATGTGGATCAACATTGGAGGGTGAACACATGGGCACCTGGTGGAAACCCTGACGGACTGCTGTCGGTGATCAAAGTCAAATTAGGATTTTGCTATCAGAGGTATATTCTAATACCCACTTTTATGTTATAAATGCATATTATATAATTTAAATTCTAATAAGATGGTTATAGGGTTTGGGTTTAGTTTTATGATTTTATAATTTTGCTTTGAGATCCATGCTTCTACTCTGTACACCAAACCTTATAGTGGTATTAGAGCAAGCCTTATTAGGTTAAATCATATGTTGCTATGTTTATAATAAAATGGCAAAATTATAAATATGATATGATCATATTTAATTTATTTAGCATGTTATTTATATGATGTGATCATGTTTATTTTAATCATAATTAGATTATGATGTATATATCATTCTATAAGGTTGCCCTGACATAGTGATAAGTGTTCATTATGTAATGATGGTTATCCTAGAATGATTATACATATTGATTTGTTTGTTATATATCATGATTGTTATATTCATATTTTTGGCATGATTTAATGAGAATGTGCATAGAGACCAGTTATAGCCCTCTATAAAATAATATTAAGTTATAGTATAATTAACCGATAGCAGAACTAGTCTGGATGTCTAATTGATCAATCAATGTCTAAGAAAGTGGTTCATAATTGGTAAAGAGAATGTGGTTTCTACTTGATTTCATTATTTGATCTGAATAATTTATTGGTGTCTAAGAAAAGCAACGGAGGGACCTCCACCTCTCTCCCACTTACCTGACTAATTAGATTAATTTAATTCTAGATTAGGGTGCTTAGAGTTATATTCACTACATTAAGGCCTTCCTTCATGTTGGGTCACTATTATGTCATGAACCATAATAGGTTTATTATGTAACCACAAGACCTATTATGGGGACCGATGTAATATTAATCTAGTGCATTGAGATGCTTACATTATGCAACCACAAGAGCAGTTATAATTTATTTTGACTAGATAGAAATGAAGGATCTTACTTAACTAAAATATTATAGTTTGTTGTGCAAACATAAGGCTATTAATATTTTAGAGGCCAGGATTATATTGAGAATTACATGAGATATAATTGAAAAGAGTTTTCTACCTTTAAACTTATAAAAGGTTTGTTGTGCAACCATAAGATTTTTTTATAAGGAATTAGGATCTCAATCCCACTAAGAAAACTTATTAGGTTTTCTTGATTATCATATTGGGGGGTTATGATTTTTGATAAAATAGTGAGAGACATAATTAAATTAAAATTTTAATTTAATTATGTATGTCATCATGAGTTGTTTGCTTATGTAATGTTCTTAATTATTTAGATTAAAATGGCTTCTTCACTTTCACTGCATTCAATTTTGGATTCAAATAAGTTGACCGGTCCTAATTATATGGACTGATTAAGAAATCTTAAAATTATACTCAATCAGGAGAATCTCTTCCATATCCTCGAAATCCCTGATCCTAAGAAATTAGGAAAAGATGCCACACATGAAGAAAAAGTAGTATATAAGAAGTGGTAAAATGATTCATTAACTATCAAATACATCATACTGGCCTCCATGAGTAATGAGTTATAGAGGTAGCATGATGGTATGGATACTCAGTCCATATTGCTCAATCTAAAAGAGCTTTATGGAGAGCAGAGTAGGACTGTTAGATATGAGATATTTAAGTAGTTATTCCATACCAGGATGACAGAGAAATCATCCGTACGAAACCATATTCTGATGGTAATTGACCTAATCACTCGATTAAGTCAATTAGGTTTTATTATGGATGGAGAGTTGAGTCAGGATCTGATCTTGCAATCACTTTCAAAATTATTTTCTCAGTTTGTCATAAACTATCACATGAACAAACTGAATACTATCCTACCTAAGCTGTTAAATATGTTAAAAATAGTAGACAGTCATATTAAGAAGAATAAGGCTCCTCTTCTTTTCGTAGATAGGATCTCCAAGAAGAAGGCAGGTAAAAAGGGTTCAAAGAGGAGGCTGAACCCTAAAGATGGCATAAATAAGAGGAAGAAGGAGATGAAGGCCTCTGGACAGATGATCTATTTTCACTACAGCAAAGCAGATCATTGAAAGAGGAATTGCAAGGCTTACCTTGCAACTATGAAGACTAGTGCAAATGTTGCACTAAAAGGTATATATGAGATACATACAATTTTGTCATTAAATTCTTTCATTTTCAACTCTTGGGTATTGGGTACTGACTGTGATTTTTATATCTATAAATCATTGTATGGGGTTGTAGAAAATTAGAAGTTTGAATAAAGGTGACTTCAAGCTCTATGGTGCTGGAGGAGAGTCCATCCAAGTGGAAGTTGTAGGGACAAATATATTGAACTTACCTTTTAAAAAAATTTTAGAGCTAACAAATTATTATTATATATCTAAGATCATTAGAAATATTGTATCTATACCTTTGTTATTAAAATAAGGTTATAGTCTTGATGTAACAAGCAATGGTTGCTTGATTAAATATTCTAATGAAATTATATGCTATGGTATTTTTAATAATGGTTTGTTGACTCTATGTTTAGATGACAATATTTTTCATGTTGATGAAAGTAGAAAGCGTAAAAGAGAGAATATAAATAATACTTTACTTTGGCATTGTCGACTTGGTCATATTAGTGAGACCAGGATTAACAAGTATACAAAGAAAAGTTCTTTGAACCTTATGATTATGAATCATTAGGAATTTGTGAATCATGTATCATGGGTAAAATGATAAAGACTCTATTTAGTAGACATGGAGAAAGGATAAATGAATTATTTAGACTTGTACATTCAGATATATGTGATCCTATGACAACTTAGGCCAGAGGTGGATACTCTTATTTTATAACGTTAGGTCTGGATATGTATATCTTATAAAATATAAATCTAAAGCCTTTGATAAATTTAAAGAGTATCAAAGTATGGTTGAGAAATAAATTGGAAAGAGTATAATTTTTTTTTGATCTGATCAAGGAGGAGAATACTTATCCAATGAATTTCTAAACTATCTTAAAGTAAATGGCATTGTCTTTGAATGGACCCCTCCTTATATACTGTAATTAAATGGTATAGCCGAAAGGAGGAATCGTACCTTATTGGATATGGTACAGTCCATGATGTGCTTCATAGAATTATCTATTTTCTTTTAGGGTTATGTCCTAGAGACCATAGTGTACATCTTGAATGGAGTACCTTCTAAGTTTGTATCCAGTACTCTATATGAGATATGGAGAGGTAAGAAACATAATCTTAAGTATCTTAAGATATAGGGTTGTCCGGCATATGTCAAAAGAAATTTTGGACATAAGCTAGATGCTAGATCAGAAAGATGTCTATTTGTCGAATATCCTAGAGATAGTATGGGTTATCTATTCTACCACCCTACTGAACAAAAGGTGTTAGTAAGTAGGCATGCCACTTTTATGGAGAAAGAGTTCATCCTAGAAAAGGGCAGTGGGAGAAATATTGAATTTAGTGAAGTTCAAGAAAAATAAATAGATATTTCTCAACCAAATAATCACATAAATAAGGAAGAACCAAATCACACAACTTCTATCCATAGGTCAAATAGAGTGCGACATGCACATTGAGGTACGGGTTCATTATTAAGAATAATGAAGTCCAAGTCATTGAGAATGATGAACCTCTGACCTATACGGAAGCAGTCATGAGTAGGAACTCTGACAAATGGCTAGCTGCCATGCAATCTAAAATGGACTCCATGTACACTAACAAAGTATGGATTTTGGTGGATGCATCAAAGGGTGTGAACCCTATTGGGTGCAAATGAGTCTTTAATAAAAGGATTGGAGAAGAGGGACAAGTTGAAATCTATAAAGTCAGATTGGTGGCTAAGGGTTTTAGGCACAAATAGGAGATTGATTTTGATGAAATATTTTTACCTATTTCCATGCTCAAATCTATTCAGATTATGCTTGCCATAGCAGCATACTATGATTATGAAATATGGCAAATGGATGTGAAGACCGCCTTCCTTAATGGTTTCCTAGAGGAGGAGATCTACATGTCACAGCCAAAGAAATTTATCTCAAATGAGAGACTAAATCAGATATGCAAGCTTAAGAGATCCATTTATGGATTAATACAAGCATCAAGAAGTTGGAACATCTGCTTTGATATTACAGTCAAAGAGTTTGGCTTGGTCAAGAATGTGGATAAACCATGTGTGTACAAGAAGACTAGTGGGAGTGCCATAGTTTTTTTGATTCTGTATGTAGATGACATACTCCTCATTGAGAATGATATCCCAATATTGCAATCGATCAAGCTATGGCTATCAAAAAAGTCTTTCATGGAAGACTTGGAAGAAGCATCCTATATACTTGGAATAAAGATATATAGAGATAGATCTAAGAGGATGCTAGGCTTATCCCAGTCTAGGTACATTGACTTAATACTAAAAAGGTTCAGTATTGATGGGAGTAAAAGAGGTTACTTACCCATGAGTCAAGGTATATATCTCTCTAAGAAGATGTCTCCTAAGACACCTGAAGAGAGAAATAGAATGAGTTCTATTCCTTATGCTTCAGCTGTAAGATCAATAATATATGCCATGTTATGTACAAGGCCTGATGTTGCTTCTGCCTTAGGCATTGTAAGTAGATTTCAGGCTGATTCAGGAGAGGATCATTGGAAAGCTGTGAAAAATATTCTTAAGTACTTGAGAAGGATTAAGGATATTTTTCTAGTATGTGGTGGATTTGATCTTAAACTAGAAGAATATTCTGACTCTAGCTTTCAATTAGACTCAGATGATAGCAAATTCATTTTAGGATATGTCTTTACTTTGAATGATAGAGCAGTGACTTGGAAGAGTACCAAGTAGCCAACTGTAGCTGACTCAACCACTGAGGTAGAGTATATAGCTGCAAATGAAGCCGCCAAGAAAGCTGTCTGGATGAAGGTTCATCACTGAATTGGATGTTATTTCTGAAATTAAGAACCCAATATCACTTTACTGTGATAATACTGAAGCAGTCGCTCAAGCAAAGGAACCAATATCTCATCATAAATCCAAGCATATTCTAAGACGTTTCCATCTCGTTCGTAAAATTATTGAAAGATAAGATATTGTCATTGAACGAGTAGATACAGAGAACAGTATAGCAGATCCGTTGACTAAGGTTCTACCGCAGCAGCAGTTCGATTGCCACCTTGATTGTATGGGATTAAAATATAAGGACGATTGACTTTAGTGCAAGTGGGAGATTGAAAGGAATATACCCTCAAGCCAATTAAAATTTGTATTTTGATGGGACTATTCTTTTATCTTCCAAACTCATGTAATGATATTTTCAAATAAATAAAAGCATTTATTTCATCATATGCTGCATCTTAATTATTTTTTTTTAAGATTATGATTATTGAAAAATGTATCATAAAGCCAATCATCTAAGTAGTACATGATTGAAATTAGTATATGAATTATCTAATAATAATAGTAATTTGATTGTTTCATCATAAAAGTTATATCTTCCTTAAATGAACTCCTAAATTATAATGAAGTCCTTAGAACCACAATCAATCGATAAAAGAGGATTTATCGAATGGTTCTTAAATTATTCATGACCAAATGATTAGTTATTTACAAGGATGATAACTTATCGAGTGTAGATTGTTGTATGCCATATGCATTTGTTGTCCTCATAATCAAGTGGTGTGGAGATACTGGTATGGCATTCAGATGAGATGTAGGAGTATATCTACACTGAATATGACCAATGTAGCACTCTATTGTCAAGAGTAGCTAGCTAAGGCCAATGGGTATAAGTATCCCTCCGACCTGAGATTGCCATGGTGACTTGCGAGCAACTCACTGTACTTTGATGTTGGACTGCCTGTATTTCTAATATAGGTGATGAAAGGTTTTTAGGTATAGTCAAGTACTTGTAGAGTCAATGTGTGAGTCAAGATTGGATTGACCACTCCTGATTAACTTCAGGAAGAGAACGTATCGTTGTGTTTCAATTTAGCAAAACCTAGGCCTGGATAATCCTCCTGAGGTGTCACAGGATTTGCTAAATTTTGAGACATAATGGAGATGACTTGTATGAGTGTTTGACAGCATACTCAAAGTTGTCTTGAGCATTATTGGTCATAGGGATGAATTATATGGTAACCATGGGCCAGGGTTCTAAGAATGTGGCTTTGCATGCATTCGACCTATTTGAACATCGGGAATCATTGCTAGATGATAACTTTGATTGGTATAAAAATTAATTTCTATGCTACCAGCTTAGGTTCAAACCTATGGGGTCACACACATTAGAGCTTGTAATCTGATCAAATGGTTAATCGATGATTGAGAATCATTTCGAGGTTAAACATTCAATGCGATTGATGTTTGATCTAATGCAAGTGTTGCAGGAGGTTTGATCAGCAATTGGATTGCTAATTGGTTTAATTTGATTGAGCAATTAGGCTGAGATCAACTCTAATTAAATTAGATTCAATTAGAATTGATTTGGACTTAATTGGGTTAAGTGCAATTGGTTTATTGGATAAGCCAATTGCAAGAAAAAATCAATTCCTTGTTGGACTAGGATTTAAGTGCATCTAATTCCAAATTGACTTTGGATTTAAATCAAAATTAAATATGATTTAATTTGATTTAATTAGAATCCTCATTAGACTAGGATCACTTTTAATTGATTGTATTTAATCTAGTTTAAATATAAATTAAACTAAGCTTTGACCTAGTCAAATAGGAGGAGTCCTAGTTGGACTGGGACTCTCTCCCTTTCCTTGCGCCAACAATAGCTCACACCCCACTTTTAATTTCTAGATGTTTACGTGAGATTTTCCATGCTAATGAGAGGTCCCCATGCCCCACCTATCAGATTATTTGGAATATTTTTTGACATGGTCAAAACTAGAAGGAAGTTGGAAATTGTTTCCTACCTGGAAGAGTATTCTTCGACCCAAACTCCTCCCTCCCTTGTGCGCCAACTCTACCCATGCCCCTCTATCTTATTCAACCCTTTCTTCCTTTCTTTTGTTTGTGGGATTTGGTCTTCATGCAGAAATTTTAGGAGGGAGGGCGTCCAAGAGTTGGATGCCCCCTAGGAGTCCAAGGTTTCCTTCTTTGACTAGGTCTTTTGACCTAGTCTTACTACATCTTATGTGCCGCCCCCTTCTAAATATTTGTTGATGTCAAAAACATCTGATTTTCTATGGCAAAATAGAGAAGGAAGAGAAGGTTTGGCATGGGGGTTATGGGTGCCTACTTCCTTGGAGAAATGGTTTTCATTATGACATGAAAAGTTCATGTCTTAATGAAGACAAAGGTAAGAGAAAAATCTATTTTTTCTTAGATATTTATTTTCTAACCTTCCCTTTTTTTCTTGTACAATTTTTATATGATAAAAATCTAAGAGAGAGAGAGGAAGGGCTTGAGGAAAGATGGCACCAAGATCCTTAGAGAAAAGGTCTTCATCTGGACATCAATCGTTGATGTCATGAAGGCACAAAGGTAAGAGAAGATTGTCTTCTCTTTATTTTCATTTAAGTATCTTCTTATTCAATATTTTATATAATTTTTATATGATAAAGATCAGAGAGAGAGAGAGGAAGAGGGTGTGGGATCTGTGCTCCAAGGTATTAGGGCATGGTGATCATTTTTGGATATGATCTGATCATGTCCTGATGCGAGAAGAAGAAGAGAAGGTCTTCTCTTAGGATTTCCTTGAGAGCCCTTCTTCTCAATTTTATTTATGAGATTTTTATGAAAAAAATTTGAGGGTGTGATATCTTTGAAATTTTAAAAAAATTTAGAAAAGAAGGTCTCCTCTGATCCTAGCATAGAGGTATTTTCAAGACATCAACTGTTGATGTCTTGAAGGAGAAGATTTATCTTCTCTTAAGATTTTTTTCCATATATTTTTTTATTTTGGATTTATGGGAGATCCAAGGGTTTGATTCCTCTCTCATTCCTTCTCATATTCTTCATCTCTTGGATTGTATCTGAAGAACATGCATTTGATCAACCATCAGGAGGGATCTACGAGAATCTAGCACTTCGAGTGGATCTTTGTTCGATGAACCTCCGATCCATATTGTAGGTTTGTATGGATTATCTATAGAGACCAAACACATGTGCGGCTCCAAAGACAATAATGAATTCAACCACGGAGTTCTCAATCCATGCAAAGGTCAGAGATCTGATCTCTTAGTGACCTAGATGCGATCTAGGATTAGATTTAGAATTATTCTAGATCTAGGTATTGATGTGATCAATACCGCTCATGATTAATTTAATTTTAGATTTATATTTACATCATAACATATTATAGATCCTTGATGTAGGGTTTTATAATTTGATTACATGCATTTATAGATTAAATAGTTTAATCTATGTCTTTCGCTGCTCTTTATTTTCAAAAATTTTTTGAAATCTATGCATGAAAATCTGCATATTTTCTATCAGTGGTATCAGAGCATCTAGGTTCTTTTATAACATGTTCATGTATGCTTAGGAATAAATCTAAAAATTAAAATTAATTAAAGATCATACATACTGCTATAAGGTTGTCCTACTATAAGATTTACCTATTACAGTGGAAAGGTTGTCCTAGTATGTGCTGATCTGAAAAATCTAAATCATAAATATATTAGATGAGATCTAAAATAATTTATAATTTATTTTTAGATTTTAAATTTAATTTTAAATAATTTATGATCTGATCTATATGATGTATTTTGTGTTTAGATCTAGATCCTCTTATTGCATATGTTGATATATAATTTTTATTTTGAATCTAGAATATATATGTATGACATATTTATTTTATAGAATTTAAATTGAGAACTTACTTTCTGCAAAACCCTCGATTTGAAATCCTAGGACATGATCTAAATAATGAAATAAATCAGATCTAAAATCATGTATTGAATATGATTCAATATAAATTGTTTATAATTTAAAAATATTTTAAATAATAAAATCAAAAGCTAGTTCTGAGGTTCCATAAATCTAACCCATAAGACTTGAGCTTAATTGAGAATTAAGTGATTGTTTAGGATCTAGGTTTGCGATTTGAAGATCCCAAGATAATTTCATAAAACTTGGGTTAAAGAGAAATGGGTTAGCTTTGATAAGGTCCTTAACTGGGTTAGACCTAGGGTTAGATTAAATATGGACATAGTTAAAAAATTGATCAAACCTAATTAATAGTTAATTAGGATTAGGTCATTTCTATATATCACTTCAATAGTTGTAGTTGATCAAAGTCCATACATCTAACAAATGGATGCGGATCGTGGCTCAGTAGTTGAGCCTGAGTCTTTAGGCAGACCAAATCAAAATTGATAAATTAATTGGTGTCTAAGATAAGTTTGGCATCCCAGACCAGTGGTTTTTAATTAGCAGCCTACTTACCTAGCCATTTCTGATGGTGTCTAAGGTAAGCCTTGGTAGACCCTTCCACCGATCTCACTTACCTGGCCAATGTGGTTAATTATGTTTTTGATTAGGATGCTCATTGATTCATGCTAACCCATGTCACATAGAAAATCAGTGAGATTGATTTAAGTGCCCATGGACTGTAATTGATCCTAGTCCTCATTAGTGACTTGCGAAGTCAGTGAGAAGACTTGACCTGGTGAAGTCAGTGAGAGCAAATTAGTTCATGTCTTTTCTATCCTTAAATCACTAATAATTTAGATCTTCTAAAATTATTAGATCCTTAAAATGATAAAGTTATGGAGATAACAAAGTCATAGCCTCCCATTAAGGTGTTTGATAATGGGTCCATTAACTCAATAATCATTAGAGGCCTAAAGGCCTGGTGCTTGTTGACTAATGGTATTATCATCCATCATATGACGATCTGGATGTGTCTCTCTAATGGTGGTTGGGTTGGCCAACTAAAATTGGGCTTGATCATTCATTGGTTGGATGGGCCAAGTATGGTCATGTTAATGGTTAGACCAAACTGAACCCTTTTCTGAGAAGGTCAAAGCCAACTGATCAGGGCCTAGGTTAAAATTAAAATTACTGGAAATTATTTGGAGAAATAATTGATTATGAACCTATCCTTAGATGTACATGGGTGGGCCAACTAAAGTTGGGCTCGTGTGTAGTCTATGTGGATTCTAGTACCTACTAGGGAATTAAAGTAATTCCTCGAATTGGAGGTAGAGGCTACCAGTTCGAATAAAATAGTGAAAGAACCTTTAGACTAAAGTCCATATCTTTAGACTTAAAATGATTCATATATAATAGATCATTGTTCTCTATTAAGGTTAAATCCTAATTGCTCCTATCACTGTTAGACAGTGAAGACTTATGGACCCAACTTTGATAATCAATATCGAAAGTTGAATATTGGTTCAGCAGTATGAATGGATTCGTATTGGGGCTTCTGAGCCCAATCAAAATAATTAGTCCAAGGTTAACCCAAATCAGGCATAGTGCTTCTAATGTTAGAAACAGGATCATAGAAAGAAGTTTTGTCTTGCTTTCCTTGACCACAACAGGCTGAACAAGAGAAAGGAGCAAAAGTTGCTCATTAAAGATGTTATATGATAACACTTTAAAACTTCTCTCTATGTAATTCTACTACCTAGGTATTAGATATCGATGGTCTTATGCAATTCATTGCAAGGACTTAAGGTAAGTGGAATGTACACACCCTAATTAGATTATGTCGTGGATGTCTATGTTTTGCATTATAGGCTTAGTCATATTGACAAGATCAGATAAACGGGTTAGCTTGAGAGGAAAATCTTGATATCAATGATTGTGAATCTTGATAACCTATGAATCTTGTCTTTTTGGGAAGATGACAAAGTCACCTTTTACTGAAACAGGTGAAGGAGCCGACAATATTCTAAGTCTCATACATAGTGATGTATGTGGACCTTGAACTTAAGTGCCAAAGGAAGACATTCATATTTCATTACAGACGACCTATCTGGGCATGGGTACGTTTGGGATGAATCATTTGAAATGTTCAAATGATTCAATAATGAAAAAGAAAAACAAACTAGATAAGGTATTAAAACTTTTTGATTAAATCGAGGAGGCAAATACTAATTCAGTAAGTTTATGACATATCTAGGAGAGAATAGGATTCTTTCTCAGTAGATTTTTTTTCGAAACACAGTGTATCTAAAAGAAAAAATTAAACTTTATTAGACATGGTTCGATCCATAATAGGGTATACTTGTCTGTCTGTTGCAGGGTTGTACTCTTGTGACTATTTTTTTTTACTCTAAAAATTTATACCGAGTTGATCTATTGCATTGACTCCATATGAGATATGGATTGGGCGTAGACCTAGACTCTCTCACTTTCGAATTTAGAATTGGTCAGCCTATGTCGTATATTTGCACACAGATAAACTTGGATCCTAATCCAAAAAGTGTTTAAGGGTTATTAATTCTGCTAGGCTAAAGAACATAAGATGTTCATCAGCAGTAGGGCATTCCTTTTGGAAAAAAGTTTCTTAGAGAAGGAACTGATGCCTGTCAAGTTAAACTTGTAAAAGTTTGACTGGTAGAAAAGAATCGACGTTATCTGATAAACCTACAGAATCAGATTTGATCATATCAAATTCGGAGTCCATTAAAGTGTCACCTTTAAGGAGATTTGATAGAGTACCGCATTAGCCAGATAGATACTTTAGTGTCTAAGTTCGAGACGGCGATCATGTTGAGCTCGATGAGAACAACAAGGATCTGGTCACCTATAAGGATATAGTGCAGTGGCCTGATTTCGAGAAGTGGCTTGGAGCCATATGATCCAAATTGAAGTCTATGAAAATCAATAGTGTATGGATAGTAGTTGATCACCTGAAGGGATAAAATCCACTGGATGTGAATGGATTTTTAATAGGATCAGAGTAGCGCAAACAGGAAGGTAAGGATCTATAAAGCCCATCTGAGTATCATCTCAGAGTTTGAACATACGTTCTAAACGTATATCTTAGTTATGAACAAAGATAAACCCTGCACTTATTATTGGGCAAAATATTTTATAGTGTTATTTCTTGTGATGTTTGAGGATGAAATTCTCTAAATCAGAAATAGCATTCCAACATTGCAAGGAATAAAAGTTTAGCTATCATCTTATTTATCCATATATGAGATTAGACATGGTATACTCACTAGAGATAGTGAGCAGATACCAGTCTGATCCAAGTAAGAGCTATCGAAGGATTGTATAGATAATTCCTAAGTATTTAGAAAATACTAAGGTCCAGTGACTCAAATATGGAAGTACTAACTTAAAACATATGGATATTTTTGATTTTAGTCAGAACAAGATGACAACAAGAGAATGTCAACTCATATCCTAATTGTAGGAGTAATCTATTGAAAAGGTTTCAAGCAGGATATGTTAGCCTATTTAGTTAGTGATGCAGAGTACATCGTGGCATATGATGCTTCCATGTAAGCTGTGTAGTTACTAAGGTTCAATAGCAGGTTGGGAGTGGCACCCTCCACCCATGGTCCAATCCTATCGTAGCACTAGAGCCATAGCTCAGGCTAAAGAATCAAAGGATCAGCATATTCTGCATCATTTTCATCTTAGATATTTGATCTGGGTGACGTCGATCTTTAAAAGATCGATATAAAAGGAGAACTTGACTGACCCATTTGCTAAGGCCTCAGAACTAAAAAGTTCTACGAACTCAAGTGGAAGATAGGATATTTGATATCATTCTGATTGGCTTTAGTCCAAGTGGGAGTTGTTGGAAAATGTGTCCTAAAATCAGTCATCTAAGTAGTAGATGATTGAAATTAGTATATGGATTATCTAATAATAATAGTAATTTGGTTGTTTCATCATAAAAGTTCTATCTTCCTTAAATGAACTCCTAAATTATAATAAAGTTCTTAGAACCATAATCAATCAATAAAGGAGGATTTATCGTACGGTTCTTAAATTATTCACGATCAAATGATATATTATTAATAAGGATGATAACTTTTTGAGTGTAGATCACTGTATGCCATATGCGTTGGTTGTCTTCGTAACCATATGGTGTGGAGATACTGGTATGGTATCTAGGTGAGATGTAGGAGTACATATGCACTGAATATGATTAATGTAGCACTCTACTATCAAGAGTAGCTAGTTAAGGCCAATGAATATAAATGTTCCACCGACCTGAGATCTCCATGGTGACTTGCAAGCAACTTACTGTACTTCGGTGCTGGACTGTCGGTATTTCTAATATAGATGACAAAAGATTTTTAGGTATAGTCAAGTACTTGTAGAGTCGGTGTGTGAGTCAAAATGGGATTAACCACTCCTGATTAACTTTAGAAAGAGAATGTCTCGCTGTGTTTCAATTTAGCAAAACCTAGGCTTGGGTAATCCTTGTGAGATGTCACGAGATTTGTAAAATTTTGAGACACAATAGAGATGATTTGTATGAGTGTTTGATAGCATACTTGAAGTCATCTTGAGCATTATTGGTCATAGGGATGAATTATATGATAACCATAGGTCAGGGTTCTAAAAATATTGCTTTGCATACATTCGACCTATCTGGACGTCGAAAACCATTACTAGATGGTAACTTCGATTGATACAAAAATTGGTTTATATGCTACTAGCTTAGGTTCGAACCTATGGGGTTACATACATTAGAGCTTATAACTTGATCAGATGGTTGATCGATGATTGAGAATCATTTTGAGGTCAAACATTCAATGCGATTGATGTTTGACCTAATGCAAGTGTTGCAGGAGGATTGATTAGCAATTGGATTGCTAATTAACTCAATTTGATTGAGCAATCAGGCTGAAATCAAGTCTAATTGAATTAGATTCAATTAGAATTGGTTTGGACTTAATTGGATTAAGTCCAATTGGTTTATTGGATAAGTCAATTGCAAGAAAAAATCAATTCCTAATTGGACTAGGATTTAAGTGCATCTAATTTCAAATTGACTTTGGTTTTAAATCAAAATTAAATATAATTTAATTTAATTTAATTAAGTTGTTAATTAGACTAGGATTACTTTTAATTAGTTGTATTTAATCTGATTTAAATATGAATTAAATTAGGCTTTGACCTAGTCAAATAGGAGTCCCAGTTGGACTGGGGCTCTCTCCCTTTCCTTGCGCCAACAATAGCTCACGCCCCCTTTTAATTTCCAGATGTTTACATGAGATTTCCCATGCCAATGAGAGGTCCCCATGCTCCACCTATCTAATTATTTGGAATATTTTTTGACTTGGTCAAAACTAGAAGGAAGTTGAAAATTGTTTCCTACTTGGAAGAGTCTTCTTTGACCCAAACTCCTCCCTCCCTTGTGTGCCAACTCTACCCACGCCCCTCTATCTTATTCGCCCCATTCTTCCTTTCTTTTGTTCGTGGGATTTGGTCTTCACGCAGAAATTTTAGGAGGGGGGGTGTCCAAGAGTTGGATGCCCCCTAGGAGTCTAAGGAAACTTGGACGCCCCCTAGGAGTCCAAGGTTACCTTCTTTGACTAGGTCTTTTGACCTAGTCTTACTACATCTTGTGTGCCTCTTGGATGCCCCTAGGAGTCCAAGGTTTCCTTCTTTGACTAGGTCTTTTGACCTAGTCTTACTACATCTTGTGTGCCACCCCCTTTTAAATATTTGTTGACGTCAAAAACATCTGATTTTGTATGAGAAGGAAGAGAAGGTTTGGTGTGGGGGTTATGGGCGCCTACTTCCTTGGAGAAATGGTTTTCATTATGACATGAAAAGTTCATGTCTTAATGAAGACAAAGGTAAGAGAAAAATCTATTTTCTCTTAGAGATTTATTTTCTAATCTTTCCTTGTTTTCTTATGTTATTTTTATATGATAAAAATCTAAGACAGAGAGAGAGAGAGGAAGGGCTTGAAGAAAGATAGCACTAAGATCCTTAGAGAAAAGGTCTTCATCTGGACATCAATCATTGATGTCATGAAGGCACAAAGGTAAGAGAAGATTGTCTTCTTTTTATTTTCTTTTGATTATCTTCTTCTTCATTATTTTATGTAATTTTTATCTGATAAAAATCTAAGAGAGAGAGAGGAAGAGGGCATGGGATCTGTGCTCCAAGGTGTTAGGGCATGGTGATCATTTTTGGACATGATCTGATCATGTCTTGATGCGAGAAGAAGAAGAGAAGAAGGTCTTCTCCTAGGGTTTTCTTGAGAGCC
Organism: Cocos nucifera; assembly: GCA_006176705.1. Lineage (NCBI taxonomy): Eukaryota > Viridiplantae > Streptophyta > Magnoliopsida > Arecales > Arecaceae > Cocos > Cocos nucifera. Next base: position 58,271 of record QRFJ01005558.1, on the reverse strand, counting down.
CTTCCTCTTAATTTTATTTATGAGATTTTTATGAAAAAAATCTGAGGGTGTGATATCTAAAAAATTAGAAAAAAATTCAGAGGAGAAGGTCTCCTCTGATCCTAGCATAGAGGTATTTTCAGGACATCAACTATTGATATCCTGAAGGAGAAGATTTTTCTTCTCCTAGAATTTTTTCTATATATTTTTTTATTTCTGATTTATGGAAGATCCAAGGGTTGGATTCCTCCCTCATTTCTCCTCATGTTCTTCATCTCTTGGATTGTCCAAGAGATCCGAAGAATATGTGTTTGATTAACCATCAGGAGGGATCCACGAGAAGCTAGCACTTCGAGCGGATCTTCATTCGACAAACCTTCGATCTATGTTGTAGGTTCGTGTGGACCACCTGTAGAGGTTGGATGCATATGCAGCTCTAAAGGCAATAATAGATTCAATCGTGGAGTTCTCGATCCGCACAAAGGTAAGAGATCTGATATCTTGGTGACCTAGATGCGATCTAGGATTAGATCTAGAATTGTTCTAGATCTAGGTATTGATGTGATCAATACTACTCATAATTAATTTAATTTTAGATTTATATTTGCAACATAACATGTTATAGATCTTTGATATAGGATTTTATAATTTGATTACACACATTTGTAGATTAAATAGTTTAATCTATGTCTTTCGCTGCTCTTTATTTTCGAAAATGTTTTGAAATCTATTAATGAAATCCTACATATTTTCTAAAAATGATGAACCTCATGAGTTAGAGATATGATTTTAGGGTTATGATAAGATCATACCAGTAAGACCTAAAACCTTAAAACACTAATTTTAAATATTTTTGATCGATGGAATATTGAATTGTAGATTAATATTTTCGAAAAGATTGGCACATCCTATGTATGCTTGTTGGAGAGGGTGATTGATGTCATAATCATTTGTATATGATACAAATTCAAGGATGTGGATGCTCGATAGAGAATGAGTTCACTGAATTGATCTAAGTCGAGAACATCTAATGGAGTCTTATCAACATGTCAATAGATGATTCTCATAGTGGGAGTTTTTCATGCGATCCTTTGACCTGAGACTACCATAGAACCTTATATATATGAATTCATATTTTGGTTCATACTCATTCATGACTTAGTCATATATAGTGTGATCTGGATATGATGAATTACATATGGAGGTTGTGAGTAGGTCAACATAGAATCGATCACTCTTGATAAGAGGAGATCGCATCCTACCTGCTTCAATCAAATGATGATTCAAGAAGACTTTGATCAAAGCATGATAAAAATTAGAAATGATTTCTAATATTTTAATAATTGAATCATCATCATAAGATTGAGAGAAATATAAATATGATATTGGGTTTGATATATTTCTATATCCAAAGTCATATTCGGGATGCAGGGTGATCGAAGGATCTTGTTGCATAGTAATTTTTCACTAAAGGATATTTTTGATATTTTCATTAAAATTTTATATCTTTTGGATAGATATGATACATTGCTAGACATCAATCTTATTTTGTGGATTTGATCAAATTAAAAAGTTTAATTTAATCATTAATTAGAAAGTATTCTAATTGGTTGAATCGGGTTAGCTAGTTTTGACCTAAATCAGGTTGGTTGAGTTCTAACCAAATTAGGTCAAATTGTATCCAGAGCTACTGCTGGCTAGATGTAGAATCCAATGGGTCACACACAAAGATAATTGATCAAGGGTCTAATTGGATTGAATTATATTTGCAAGTTGAACATGCTAGCACATGTTGCGAACCCTAGCACCTAGATTTAAATTGGATGCCAATCGGATTCCAATTTGGGCTAATTAAATAAAATTTGAATCAAATTAAATTTAGCTAACTGATAGGGTTGACCCTTGGCTTGATGACTAGGGTCTAGGCATCACCTAATAGCAACCCACGCACCAGGGACTGCCTCTCTTAGCGCATGGGGTTTTAATTCATGTGCAAGGGACATGTGGTGCATGTAGGTTGTTGGCGCCCCATTATCCATTTATTTGTTACGTAGAAAAATGTTATGTAACTTTCAGATCTGAGAAGAGGTGCAAAAGAGTCCTTCTGCAGGTGAAATCACTTCGTAGATTATCTGGTATTTGGATAATGCAAGACTCCTTGCCACCCCATATCTTTTCGTGCCCCTTCAACTAAGAGTCCTTGGCACCTTGGACTCCATCTCCACACCATTTATCCCATGCCCCTATTCAAATATGGTCCTACTTTTTTAGACCCTTGGATTAGCATTTGATGTTGATCAAAGGTGGAAACTAATGGTGCCAATTTGAAAGTATTGCAACCATACGAAAGAAAGTTACGTAGAATTTTATGAAGAGTCCTTCTATTGCAAGGCACCTCTTCATATTAATTTCCTGAATTCTACATAGCATTTTCTTCTGATGGGGCATGATATTTTGAATGGGCGTGAGATGAGAATATGGAGACGGTGTGAGAAATTTTTGGTGGCACCCCTACGGACATTATAAATATGGGTGCGCACCAAGAGTCCAAGAATTCTAAATCTCCTCCCTTCTTTCTTACAATAGGCTCTCTTATCTAATTTTCTTTATTCCTTTTCTCTTGTCTAGATAAGGTGCTGATTTAAGGACAAGAAGTCTTCCAATAAGACAAAGAGATTAGGAATAAAAATTAAGGAGATAAGGAGCAAGAAAGAAGGCAAGGAAAGTGACATTAAAACCTTAGGAAGGTTTTGCCCAAAATAATTAAAGTTCTTATTATAATAATTTTAATTAAATTATTCAGAGGTGCTAGTGTCTTGATTGTAAGATTTGGTGTGGTGCTCCCAAGCCTTGGGAGGTCGCAGGAGGAGTCAGGGTGTTGGCTCCAATAGTCTAGGTTGGGCATGAGTCCTAAGGCTAGGACAGGAGTTGTCCTAGGTGAAGGCAACATGTAGCCCCACATGAATCACAAGGTTCAGGTGTGAGGACCTTAAGAGGGCTTGGTAGGTGCTTTGAAGACCTGAGAAATAAGATGGAGCAAAAGACCAAAGCCAAGGAAAAGAATCAGCCAAGACAAGGGTTGGCACATAGTCGAGCTGGCTTGGATACGCAGCCAAGCCAGCTCGAGCTGAGATTGAGCCAGCTCGGGCCACAGCCGAGCTAGCCATCTTAAAGCAGCTGAGCTAGCTATTTAGGCAGATAGAAGATAACTTCGGGTGAGACGCAGTCAAGTTGGCTCGATGGTGGTGAACAGAACTGATGGGGTTTTCTATTTGGTCTTGGATTGGGACTAATCCAAGAGGTCTTAAGGCCTAGTCCAATAAGATCTTAAGGGGGCTAACTCATGTATGGGTCGGGTTTAGATCTAGGGGATGAGAGCATGTGAGACATATGTACATGGCTTGATGAGTGCTTTCATGTATTAGTTTAGCTAGGAGAGTTTTTGGTCGGGCCTAATATCTATGTATAAATACATAGAATGTATTAGGATTTCATGAATACTTTGGAATATAGATCTGTTCTCCCTCAAACTCTCTTCTCTCTTCTCTCTCAGGTTCCAACTTTAAGCCCTAAGGTGCTGCCCATCTACTTTGTTCTTCTTCATATTTCTGAATTAACACCCAAGTTTGCGTAAGAGATTGGATCTATGACTATGGTTCCGAGCAGCCGTAGGCAGAATAATTGGTGTCAGAGTGGTGCCGATTATTCCAACACTTGGTATCAGAGTCTGCTTGAGCATAGAGAAGGAAGAAGATCAGATTTCAGTAGAAATCAGTAGCACAGTTTAGATCTAGGGCTTCCTCCAGGATTCATGTGGAAGGAAGAGATCACAAGATTGCTATCCATTATCCCTAGTCAAGGTATGTTTTCAGATCTACTTATTTACTATTTTGATTTGATTCGATCATAGAGAACAGCGGGTTGAAGGTAGATTTGAAAAGTTTGATGGAAAGAAAAATTTCACAATATGAAAGATTAGGGTGGAGGATCTGCTAGTTTAAATGAGGCTGGATTCGACCTTGAAAGATAGGCCAAAGGAGATGACAGACAAGAAGTGGGTGTCCTTGGAGAAATGGATATGTGCCATAATTAGGGCTTGTCTGGCAGATGAGGTGCTGTATGGCATGTTGGAGGAGAAGACACCTAAGGATTTGCGATTGAGGTTACATTAGTTGTACATGAGGAAGAACATGTGCAATAAGTTGGTGCTGAAGAAGCAACTGTATAGCCTTCGAATGCAAGAGGACGAGAATATTGTGGGATATATTCAGTGATTTGGTTAGATGAGCATGGTTTTGCTAAACATTAGGGTGGATCTTGAAGAGGAGAAGAAAAGTTTAATGCTGTTATGTTCGCTATCCGAGAGCTTTGATCCATTCGTAATGACATTATTGTATGGTAAGGAGACACTGATGTACGAGGAGATTGTATCTGTGCTAAGGTCCAATGAGAAACAGGAATGGATGACAAAGTGAGAAGTCTTCTAGGAGGGTCTCGTAGATTCAAAGAGGCCAAGAAAAGGAAGGAAGAAGGGTCAGTGAAGGGGCAGCAAGGGGTCCAAGAGATACTTCAAGTGTGGTGAAGCAAGGCACTTTAAGTGAGAGTGTCCACTTTGGAAGATGTGTAAGGGAGGAGAAAGATCTGATTTCATCGATTCAATCACTGCAAGTGAAGAGTCGGATGAGCTCTTGATGGTCTTGGAGGAGCTCATGGGGTGCAATGTATCTGAGATGGATTCGAACGGGTTTGTGGAGCATAGAGGATCTGGAGGGGTAACAATGGTGTCCGAGGTATAACAGTAGGCTCAGCAGTACAACGTTGAATGGTTGTTTTCGAAGGACTTGATTATAGAGTTAACTTTTGTGTTATCTAGGGAACTTTGGTTTTAGGTAGAGCACCGAATAGAGGTGGCTTCACTAGTGGAGAGAGATGTGACACAAGTTCAGAGAGGAGTGTCGGAGGACCAATACCTAGCACCAACATAGAAGATGTATAGTTCCAGGTGGAGCAGGACGTGCGGGAGGATAGGTGATGTTCTGAGGAGATCGTGCCAGGGTATGTAGCAGGTGCTGACATAGGATTGCTGCAGATACTCCAAAAAAGTTCAAGACAAATGGTGCAGCTGCTAAGCAGAAGGATGCCTATAATTTCTAGGGTAATGCATAAGAGCAAGCCAAGGTCTTCAGTGGTGGAGTCGATCATCCTAAAGGCCTCAAAGGGAGCTCAGCAGCTGAAGAAGAATGGCAGTGGCAAGGTGTGTACAAAGAGCTGTTAGGGCATGCAGCGATAGTGGGATCGTGCAGGGGAACATTGCTAGGTGTGCCAAGGCTTAGGTGCACCAAGGTGGAGATTGTAGGATTTGATGTGGTGCTCCCAAGCCTTGCGAGGCCACAGGAGGAGCTAGGGTGTCGGCTCTAGGAGTCTAGGATGGGCATGAGTTCTAGGACTAGGACAAGAGTTGTCCAAGATGAAGATGACGTGTAGCCCTACATGGGTCTCCAGGTTCAAGTGTGAGAACCTTGAGGGGGCTTGGTAGGTACTCTGGAGACCTGGGATATAAGGTGGAGCAAAGGACCAAAGCCAAGGAAAAGAATCAGCCAAGACAGGGGCTGGCACACAGCCGAGCTAGCTCAAATACGCAGTCGAGCTAGCTCGGACTGAGATCAAGTCGACTCGGGGTGCAGCTGAGCCGACTATCTCACATAGATAGAAGACAGCTTTGAACGAGACATAGCCTAGCCAGCTCGGCTCCTGAACAAGCTGGCTCGACGGTGGCAAACAGAACTGATGGGATTTTCTATTTGGTCTTGGATTGGGACTAATCCAAGGGTTCTAAGACCTGATCCAATAAGATCTTAAGGGAGCTAACTCATGTATGGGTCGGATTTAGATCCAAAGGATGAGAGCATGTGAGACATATGTACATGGCTCGATGAGTGCTTTCATATATTGGATTAGCCAGGTGAGTTTTTGGTCGGGCCTAATATCTATGTATAAATGCATAGGATGTATTAGGATTTTGTGAATACTTTGGAATACAGATCTTTTCTTCCTCAAACTCTCCTCTCTCTCTTCTCTCTTTAGTTCCAACTTTGAGCCCTAAGGTGCCACCCATCTATACTTTGTTCTTCTTCTTATTTCTAGATTAACATCCAGGTTCGCACAAGAGATCGGATCTATGACTGTGATTTCGAGTAGCCGTAGGCAGAGCAATTGGTGTCAGAGTAGTGCCGATTGTTCCAACATTGATCAAGTCATCGTGTGGATCAACATTGGAGGATGAATATGTGGGCACCTGGTGAAAATCCTTATGGACTGCTATCGATGATCAGAGTCAAATTAGGGTTTTACGATCATAGGTATGTTCTAATAGCCTCTTTTATGTTTTCAATATATATTATATGATATAAATTCTAATAATATGGTTCTAGGATTTGGGTTTGATTTTATGATTTCATAATTTTGCTTTGAAATCCATGCTTTCGCTCTGTACAGCAAACCCTACAAAATTAAGGAAGAGAGGGAAAGAGAGAGAGAGAGGAGGGTTTAGAGAGGGCTAATACCCCATAGGGGAGGTCTTGGAGGCTTCTAGCATGATGGCAGATTAAATAGAGTAAAAAATGGGAATTGTAGAGTTATTTTCGAAGTCTAATTCGAATCTGGATCGAAGTTTCCTTGCTTAGCTGCTTTCTGGCCATTCGTTTGAGATCAAATGGCTTAAAAACCAATCAAAAACCATCGACAGCCTTAAATCATTGCCCAGATTGATTGTGGATCGTTCGATCTTGCTATCAACAAGTTTGGGTCATCGGATCGTGCGTAGAAGCCTGAAGGATTCCTATATCAAATCATAGATAATGTCAGCCATTTGACCACATCTGGGAGAGCTTGGAACCATCTGACCGCCTGCAAGATAGCTTCTCATCGTCGAATGGCGCAGAGGGACCTAGGAACCTTAGATCAAAGCTGGGAACATTTCCTACCATTAGACTGTGACCAAGATTGAGCACAACCGTCTGATGGTGCATTTACTGTGCTGGTAGACCACTGTAGACCAAGCTCATTGAAGACCGCAACCAATCTCAGCAACATGCCATGCAAAATGATCGAAATGCCCTCCTAAGTTGCATGAAGATTTTTGTCGACCCTAATTGCTTGTCGTTATTGCAACAAATAAAAGTTTAAACCAATCTTGCTTTTAATTAGGACAGTGGTGAGTCAGGTGTCGATTTCCTCGGTGATTGAATGCTGAGTTACGTTTAATTGAAATAAAATTTTAAAAATAATTTATAAAGCAAAATTTAAATAAGTAAATTAAAGAGAATTAATTTAGGTTTCGTAGATTAAAATAAAAGAAATCAAATAATTAATTAAGTGGGGTTTTGGAATCAATAAGAAAAGAAATTATCTAGGATTTCAGTTTCATCTTTTAATATTCAAGTTTATAATTGATTCATGCAATCTTTCTATTGTCAATGTTATAAGATGTATGTTTTCTTGATCTGATACTAATATAACCTATTCGACTAAGTAGGACCATATCTAATATGATCATGACCTATCTCATAGATATAGACTATTTAGATTATGCAATCAAAGAACATAAACATAAATCTAATTAATTCTTATAATTCATCCTAATCTGAGCATAGACCACATCTATCTGCGATCACGATCTATCTCCTTAGGTATAAAGTGTAAGAAAAATAAACATTAAAGCATAAACAAAAAAAAGCGTGTAAAAGATAAAGAAAATTTATTGCTGAATAAAAGGAAAAATAGGGTTCAAATTATAAACTCTCATGATTAGTAGACTTTCCTTACTCCCATGGACTCGAGACCTCTAGCCTGACATGATCGATGATCTGCTAGCTTTTGGCATCTTTGAATTCTCCAAAATAAAGAAAAAAGAAAAAGAATAAAAGAAGAATAAAAGAAGAAGAAAGAAAGGAAGAAGAGAAGAAAGGAGGAGAGAAGAAGTCTTGGAGGGCCGCTAAGAGGGCTAATCTCTAAAAGGAGGGTCTCCTCACTTCTGGTGTTATGGATCATTTAAATAATGGAGATGGAATTTTTAGAGTTATTTTTGGAGTCAATTTTGAATCTGGATCAAATTATCCCTGCTGCAGAAATCCTGGCCATCAGATCATCTCATCAAAGCATTTTCTCCATTGGATGGTGCTAGGACTTTTTTGAATCAAGTTGTAATCATTTCTTGGCCATTGGAGCTTCTCCAGCATGAATTTGGACCATCGAATTATGAAAAAGAGCTAGGCACAATCCTGAATCAACTAGGAATCCATAGGAACTATTGGATCTTGATCGGGACGAATGCCTGTCGTCCAATCGTGCTTTCCTGTGCCTTTAGACCACGTGGATCGACTGCATCAAAGAGTCGGACGAATCACTATGTGCCACACCACCTGGAATGACCTTTCTACCCTTGTGAGCTGCATGGGATTTTCTATGAACCCCTTAACGGTCCATGCCTTCCACGTGTTTACCAGTCCATCATGGACCGCATGCTTTCCTGACGTTAGGGTGACGTCAGGTGTCTGGGTGCTGGCGGGTCGGTCGGTGTGGGCTGGCAAGCCATCGACTAGACTGGGCTAGCTAACGGGCACGCCGGCTGAGCTAGACGAGCCGGCTAAGTCGATTTCTTTTTTCTCTCTTTTTTTTAATTTTTTTTATTTAATCTTCTGACCTTTATATAAATTCTAATTTAGCTTCGATTTTTGTCAAATTTAATTTGTCAGAACCCATAAATTAAGCTCTTTACATTAGTAGACTTTTTTTCTATAAAATATAAATAAAAAAATATTAATTATTAAAATAAATATTAATTAATATATGATTTAATACTTTTTATTTAAAAATTTATGATAGTTATCATACCCTCCAACTTGAGTTTTACTCATCCTCGAGTAAAAGAAAGAAAAATTAGAAGCATGTACCAACTCGATAAGATATAAAGTTTCTTCAGATCATCTTAAAGTTTGTTGATACCTGATTAAAGTTTTAAGAGATACGTCATTGGATTATTAATTTCAGCCCAAATGATTATTTAGTGAAGAACATAAAATTTATAGCTTTTCTTTGATCAATTTTTCACCTTTATTCTTTAAATCCTCTATCTTTAGTATGGACTAGAGTTTTTTTTTTTTTTTTTTTTTGATAGCGAATGCAATGTTTTAACCATTTAAGCTTTCTATCTGATCCTTGTAACGAGCTTTGAACCAATGACTCCCAAACCAGTTAGCTTTAGAGCTTAGGTGTAGAACACCCCTCGGGCTTACTAATTCGAGTCAAATAGGCTACATATTAAAACTAATTGTATAACAAGCTTCTTCACATTGCCCACTTTTTGACGTGAATAATATTGCTTACTTAGGCAACGAGATTTGGTTACTCGGTTGGAGACCAATGTTTAGAACTTGCTCTTAATTTTTTTTTCTTTTTAAATTTTTTTTATCATATTTTATAGGCTAGAAGAAAGTTTTACAATTACTCAAAAATTTGTTCTATTCTAAATCTAACAATTTATTAGATTTTCTTAATAATTAGGTCCTTATTATTTCAAAAATTTTCTAAACCATTAATCAATCATCGATTAAAATGCTTGAAAAGCTTAAAATCGGCATGAAATTAAGTACATAAAATAAATTATTATCATATTCAAGGACTTGATTAATTTTTTTTATCCTTCTCTCCAACTTAATTTTCATTATCCTCAATGGAGAAAAGAAATAGAGTATGATAAATGATAAGAAAATAATAAGAAAAGAGTTTATCAAGCTTAATATGGTTCTGGTCTCATCCTAGGCTGTATTTATTCTTCATTCTGCATGGGTCTGTAATTCTCCCCTAACTTAATCGTAAAAGAAAGGTACACTAAAAATTAAGAAAAAATATAAAAGCAAAAGCTGGGTTGCCTCCTAGTAAGTACTAAGTTTAACATCTTCAGCTGAACTTTATAAAGGAGTTTTAGATATAATCAATGTTAGTACATCTTCAGAATTTCAAAAAGATAGGATCAATCAGGAGGTCTTATCGTCATGGCAGTAAAACGTTCATGGAATGCTTTACAATGATTATATTTAGCCCTGACCAATAGTATATTCAAAGCAAGCATGTTATACCAAAAACTATAACTTTTATAATGACCAGGAAGGAATTATGTTTGATGGGCCAAAATTTAGGATGATGGTTTAGAAATTTCTTCAACTATAACCTAATTTACCCCACTCCCTGTCTTCGGTATGATATATCTCTGCATCAACTCTTTTTGATCTTAAGTATGGCACTTTTTTCAAATTATTTTTAAATTTGCCTCCATACATCATTTTAATATCATAGATAAATTTTGAAGGCTATCCTCAAAAATAGTGCCAAATATAGAAAAATGATTCATAAAATCGTTATTCCTCATATTAGCAATATTCCATCCAATAGCTTCTTTATGTGCTCTTAGAATACCTATAAGTTTGTCTTCCTAGGTAGGTATCACTAGTAGGATGTTAGTAGGTACATTAGGAAGTGGTTTCAATTCTAGATTAGTTGGTAGTTCTAACGAAAGAGCTATTAGTGGGCTAATGTTGGGACAATCGGTATTACTCTGACACCAATTGTCCTACCTACGACTGCTCAGAACCATAGTCGTAGATCCAATCTCTTGCACGAACCTGGATGTTAATATAGAAATATGAAGAAGAGCATAAATAGATGGCGATGTGGGAAACTATGTCCCAAAGCCAATCATCAGTCTGTTGATGGTTGAGATATTGTAATTGATGTATTAATAAATAAAAAATATTTTGGCATCTTTTTTTTCATCATAAATTTATATTTTCAAATGAACTTCATTGTTGTGATGAAGTCCTAGGACTATTTAGTTTCGATAAAGAGAGGATTTATTGATTAGTCCTTAAATTTGTTCATGATCAAATGATAGGTTGTTAATTAGGACGACAGTATTTATCGAGCATAGATCGCTATATGCCATATTGGTTGATTATCCTCTTAACCAAGGAGTGTGAAGATACTAGTATGGCATACAGGTGAGATATATGGGTACATTATCACTGAACATGATCAACTCTAGAGCATTCTACTGTTGAGAATGTCTCTGATGGGATATAGGTATAAGTATCCCTTAGACCTGAGATCACCTTAGTAACCTGCAAGCAACTCACTATGCTTTGGTACTGAACTAACTGAATTTCTAATTTAGCAATGAAAGACTTCTAGGCATAGTCAAGTACTTGCAAAGTTAGAGTGTGATCAAGATGGAATTGACCACTCTAAGAGTTAGAGAAGAATGTATCACTGTATTTCAATATAGCAAAACCTTGGCCAGGGTAATCAATCAGATGGATTTGATATTTTGAAATACAATGTGAATAACCTGATCAGAGTTGGCAGTTGAACTTTGAGGTATCCTATGAGCATTATGGTCAAGGGGATAAATTATATGGAAACTATATTCGCATTGGTTCTAAGGATGGTGTTCAACACCGTTCGACCTATCCGATCGTTAGGTATCATTGCTAGATGATCACTTTGATTGGTACAAAAATTTATTTCTATGCTATTGACTTAGGTTCAGACCTATGAGGTCACACACATTAGAGTTCATATTCCGATCGGATGGTTGATCAGTGATTTAAAATCATTTTAGGATTAAACGATCAATACGATTGATGTTTGACCTACTGCAAGTATTATAGGAGGATCGATTAGCAATTAGATTGCTAATTAGCTTAATTTGATTAAGCCAGAAGGTTGAGATTAAGTCTAGTTAAATATGATTTAATTAGAATTGATTTGGGCTTGATTGGATCAAGTTCAATTAGCTTATTGGATAAGTCAAGTGCAAGGAAGAACTAGTCCTAGTCTAACTAGGACTCGGGTCAACCCAATTTTCTAATTTAATTAAAAAATTAAATTAGAATTTAATTTAATTTAATTTAATTTAATTTAATTTTTAAATAAATTAGGGTCTTATTTAATTGGGTTGATTTACTCTTATTTTTATTTGGTTAAAAGATCTTGTTTGACCAAGTCAAAATAGGAGTCCTAGTGTGACTAGGACTCCCTATTCCTTGCGCCACCTAATCCTCATGCCCCACCCTTTTCTCTTTGTATTTTTACATGAATAATCTTCATGCCCAAGGTTTCTTACACCTCCCTTCTCTCTTTCTTTTTCTCATATGGAAGTTTTTTGGAAGACCAAGTCAAAAGGAGAATTAATTTTGCTTAAGGATTCTGTGAGATAGAATCCTTGTCAACCAAAACTCTTTCCATAAGTGTGCTGACCCATCCTTCCTTATGTTCTTTGATTTTTATGATAAAAGAGAACTTTTTTTTGTGCACCCCCCTTGCTAGCCCATAGAAGGAAAAAAGATGGGGGCACCCAAGAGTTGGACGCTCCAACTACTTCCCTTATTTGGTCCTTCCTAGTCTAGGTTTTTAAGCTAACTTGGACTCTATATATCTTTTTATTTAAAAAGAATTTTTGATTAAAATTTTTGTAGATTGCAAACATTTGAGATTCCTCTTTTGTGTAGAAAAATCAAAGAAAAAATCATCTATGTCATGGAGATATTGAAACACAAATTAAGATGTCTAGAAAAAGAACAAAGAAGAAGAAGAGGGTCTTCTTCTAGGGTTTTTGTTCCAGATCTCTTCCTCCCTTTTGTGAGCTTTTGAAAGATGTTTCAGCATCACAAATCTTTTTCTTTTCTTTTGGTACTTTGGAGTGTCTAAGTTTCGAAGAAGAAAGCATTAGATCAACCATCAAAGAGAGATCAATACAGTGCTAGCATACTGTGTTGATTTTCTGTATCAGGATCTTTGATCATGTTCGTGGGCTCATGTGGATGACTCCTAGAGGCTGGATACATGTGCGGCTTGTAACTTTATCCTCAATCCTAGATCAGTAAGTTAGAACATCTAACTTGCTCAGGTAATTGATATGATCTATTAACTTCATACCTGCATTTGATGTAGTGTAGATCTAGGTTGATTTGATCAACTTTTTCTTTCTTATTTGATTTTAATTTCTGATTTAATATCATACCTTGATGATATAATAGATCTGAGATTTAGGTATTTACATATTTATTTAAATAAATATTTGATTTATTTAAGTCTTCTGCTGCATGATCTTGAAAAAGTTTCAGGATCTACCCGTGAAACCCTAGATCTGGTTCCTTTAATTGGTATTAGAGCCTTGGTCTTATTACATGATTTTTATATATGTTTAGATTATTTCTTAGATTAGATCTAATTTATAATCTAATTATTAAATCTAAAATTTTTAAAAAAATTTAGATCTCATGAATTGCCATAAGGTTGTCTTGCTGTAAAGTTTATCCCTTACAGTGAAAAGATTATCCTAGTTCATGATGATCTGACTCTAATCATAAATTTATTAGATTTGATCTAATTTTATTTATAATTTAATAGATTTAAAATAATTTTAGATCTAAAAATAAAATATTTTAGATTGCACGGATAGTCATAAGATTGTCCTGCTGTAAGGTTTACCCCTTACAGTAAATAGGTTATCCTAGTACGTGCTGATCTAAAATATTGATCATAAAATTTTAGATTAGATCTAAAAGATTTTATGAACTGATTAAAAATATTTTAATCTAATTTCAATAATCATAAATATGTTAGATTTGATCTAAAAAAATTTATGATTGATTATTATTGAAACTGTTTCAATTACATGAACCTATTTAGATTAAATCTAAAGTAGTTTTATGTTTATTTTACTTGCATATTGATTATGAATCAAACATGCAACTTGGTTGATAGAACCATATTGTAAAAATATTTTACAAATATGAAAATTATTTTTGAAAAGTCGAACCCCAACCCTCAACCCAAAACTTAATTAAGAATTAAGAAGTTGATTGATTAGGATCTAGGATTGTGAATTGAAGATTCTAAGATACAAATCATAACACATTGGATTAAATGGGTTAGTGGGGATTAGGTCAATTAATTGGGTTAGACCTAGTGTTAGATTAGAGAATTTACTTAATTCGAGAATTGATTAAATCTAATCAATTATTGTCTTAGATTAGGTCAAGAATTGTCTAGATTAATTACAATAGTTGTAGTTGATAAAGTCCATATCTTTAATAAGACCCAAGATGGACTTGATTCTTGGCTACGCGGTCTAGCCTGAACTGTTAGGTTGATCTAATTGAAACTAATTAAACTAGTTGGTGTCTAAGGTAAACCAAATCGATGGTTTTTAATTGACAGTCCGTTTACCTAGCCATTTTTGATGGTGTCTAAGGCAAGCTTTGGCAGACCCTCCCACCGATCGAACTTATCTGATCTTTTGGTGAGATTATATTTTGATTGAATCACTTGACTATTCGAGCTGACCCATGTTAGCTAGGTAAATCAGTGTGACTAATTTAGGTGCTCCTAGACCAGCCTGTTAGCAGTCTCCCTTAAGCTGACTTGGTGAAGCTAGTGAGATGATCATGACAAGCTGATTAATCTGACCTACTCACTTCTATAAATAAATTTTCTAAAATTATTAGGTGCCTAAAATGAAATAGTTATATGATAACTAGATCATAGCCTCCCATTAAAGTGGATGATAATGGATCCATCAGTTGGATAATCATTGGAGGCCCAAAGGCCTGGTGCTTATTGGTTGATGGAATTATCATTCATTATATGATTTCTTTGATACATCTTTCTAAATGGTGGTCAGGTGGGCCAACCAAAGTTAGGCCTGATCATTCATTCGTTAGATGGGCTAAGTATGGTCATGTTAATGGTTGGACCTAACTAGATCCTTTTTTGAGAAGGAAAAGCCAACTGATCAGGGGGCTGGGGCAAAATTTAATTACTAAAAAATTATTTGAAGAAATAATTGATTATGAACCTACCCTTAGATGTACATGGGTTGGCCAACCAAAGTTGGGCTCATATGCAGTCTATATAGATTCTAGTATCCACCAAGAAATTATGATAATTTCTTAAATTGGAGGTAGAAGCTACCAATTCGAATAAAATAGTGGGAGAAACCTTTTGATTAAAGTTTAAATCTTTAGGTTTAATGAATCAATTACTAATAAGGTTTTGGTTTTCTTTTGTGCAGACATAGCCACTTTTCTATCGCTCCGATCATTATTGGACAATGATAAGTTGGTGGGGCCCAACTTTGGTAGTTGGTACCGAAAGTTGAAGATTGTCTTGGAGCATGAATGGATTCTATATGTGCTGACAGATCCTGCACCTATGGAGCCAGCTGCCAATACACGTAGAACAGTCAGAGATGCTTATCAAAAGTAGCTCAGTGATCGAACCACGATGCATTGCATTATGCTGGCTGTGATGAGCGACGAGTTCAATCATAGGTTTGAGATAGCTCAGCCAAATCAAATGCTCCAAGTGTTGGAGGATTTTTTTGGCACATCCAATGACATTGAGAGGCACAAGGCTAGTTGCACCATCTTCAATGCTAGAATGCGGGATGGAGCCTCTATCACTGATCATGTATTGTACATGATCGAGCTGATAGAGCGCTTGAGCAAACTTGGGTTTTCCTTACATGAACAACTTGAGAAAGATGCAATACTTAACTCACTATCAAAGTCCTATCTCCCTTTCCTTACTCATTATAGAATGATAAAGTCTGAAGTAAACTACCATGACTTATTGGGGTTACTTCAGAACTTTGAGAAGGATCACCAGCTCCATAAAGAGTCAGTGAACTTAGTGGAAGGTTCGTCTTCTGGTTCTCGATCCTTTAGAAAAGGAAAGAAGAACAGAAAGAAGAAAATAAAGAAGGTGCAAGTTCAGACTGGGACATCAGTGCAGGGTCAGACCAAAAAGATGAAGCTCGATAAGAGTCAAGTTGAATGCTTCTTTTGTAAGAAGTGGAGGCACTGAAAGAGGAACTATCCTCAGTACATTGCCTTCCTGGATCCGAACAGGCAAAGAAAGAAGCAAGCTGTTGCTGGGCAAGATATTTATATGATAACTTCTTACAATTTCTCTATTTATGATATTACTGACTGGGTATTGGATATCGATAGCCCTTATCATATTTGCAATTCGTTGCAGGATTGCAGGTCAGTAGAAGATTCAAGCAAGGTGAGAGATTTTTGAATGTTGGAGATGGAAGACTAGTTCTAGTTCTAGCTTTAAGAATTTTGAAACTTATATTTGAATCTCATGCCATTATTCTTAGTGATTGTTATTTCTATCCTAGTTTTTTTTTAAATATTATTTCTATAGGTCTTTTGGCTATGAATAATTATAAAATTTTAATAAAGAAATGAGTTTGTAATGTCATTGTGAATGGTATTACTGCTTTCTGTGAATAATTGAATAATGGTGTATATATGTTGTCACAACCTTTTAATGTAGTCTATTCAACTGGCAAATATCCTAGATTAGATAATATGACAAATATCTACTTATGGCACTACAGGCTAGGTCATATAAAAAAGAATAGGATGAACAGGTTGGCTCAAGAGGATATCCTCAAACTTAGTGATTATGAATTACTTCCAACCTATGAATCCTGTCTTTTTGGTAAAATGACCAAGTCACCTATTACTGAAAAAGGTGAGAGAGAGAGCCAATGAGCTCTTAGGTTTAGTACATACTGATGTATGTGGACCAATGAGCATAAGTGCCAGAGGTGGATATATCTGCTTCATCACTTTTACAGATGATCTATCCAGATATGGATATGTCTATCGAATGAAATATAAGTCAGATTTTTTTGAAATATTCAAATGATTTCGAAGTGAAGTAGAAAAATAAATTGGGAAGAGTATTAAAACTCTTCGATCTGACCGAGGAGAAGAATACCTTTCTGATGAGTTTCTTACATATCTAGGAGAGAATGGGATTCTCTTCCAATGGACTTCTCCTGGAACACCATAGCATAATGGTGTGTCTGAAAGGAGGAATCAAACTTTGTTAGACATGGTTCGATCTATGATGAAATTTGCCAGCTTATCGATATCCTTCTAAGGATATGCACTCGAATCAGCTTATTATCTATTAACTAGGGTTCCAAGTAAGTTCGTAGTTAAAATCCCATATAAAAAATGGACAGAGCGTAAGCCAGCACTTTCACACCTTAGGATTTGGGGGTGCTCGGCTTATATCAAATGGTTAATTACAGATAAACTTGAATCTAGGTCTGACAAGTGTACATTCATATGGTACCCAAAAGAGATCAAAGCATACTATTTCTACCATGCTGATGAACAAAAGATGTTCGTCAGCCTTAGGGCAACCTTTTTGAAAAAGAAGTTCCTTGATGAAGCAACTATTGCCTCTAAGGTTGAACTTGATGAAGTTCAACAGATTGAAAGTCTGATCTAGAATGTTGAACCTAAGTCGGATTTGATTAGATCAGATATAAAGCCTAGTGAACCCGCACCATTAAGATGATCTGGTAGAGTACTGTGCTATCAAGATAGATACTATGGATTCTTAGTCTAGGATGGTGATCCCATCGAACTCGATAAGAATGATGAGGATTCGATCACTTATATGGATGCAATGCAGAGATCCAACTCTGAGAAATTGCTAGAAGCCATGAGATCTGAAATGAATTCCATGAAGATCAATGATGTATGGACATTAGTTGACCGACCTGAAGGGGTTAAACCCATTGGGTGTAAATGGGTATTCAAAAGAAAAAGAGATGCAGACGGAAAGGTGGAGACCTATAAAGCCCATTTAGTTGCCAAGGTGTATCATCAACGTTATGGTATTGACTATAATGATACATTTTCCCCAGTGGCAATGCTCAAATTCATTTGAATAATGCTTGCAATAGCTGCCCACCTGGACTATGAGATCTGGCAGATGGATACGAAGATGGCTTTCCTAAGTGGAGAGCTAACCAAAGAGGTGTATATGATACAACTTGAGGGGTTCACATCCATAGATGAGTCCAAGATGTGCAAGCTTCAGATATCTATTTATGGATTAAAGTAAGCATCTCAGAGTTAGAACATGCATTTTGATAAAGTGATCAAAATGTATGACTTCGTTAAGAACGGAAAAGAACCCTATATTTACAAATGGACAAATGGTCCAGCAGTGGTATTCCTTATTTTGTACATGGATGACATTCTCTTAATTGAAAATAACATCCCCAAACTATAAGGAATAAAAGTCTGATTGTCATCATAGTAATTCCATGAAGGACTTGGCTGAAGCATCCTATATCTTAGAGATGAAGAACTATAGGGATAGATCTAAAAGGATGCTTGGTATATCTCAGTCCACGTACATAGAAACTATGCTGAAGAGATTCAGCATGGAGAATTTCAAAAAGGGCTATCTTCCAATAGGCCAAGAAATTTTTCTCTCTAAGAAGGATTGTCCGACAACTCCTGAAGAGAGAGCATATGAGTAGAATTCCATATGCTTTGGTAGTTGGGTCTATTATGTATTCAATGACATGTATGAGACCAGACATGGCATACTCACTAGGAGTAGTGAGCAGATACCAGTTTGACCCTAAAGAAATTTACTAGAAGGTGGTTAAAATCATCCTTAAGTATTTGAGAAATACTAAGGACCAATGGTTGGTTTATGGTGAGTCAGTTCTGAAGCTTGAGGGGTTTACAGACTGCAGCTTTTAATCTAACCATGATGATAGCAAATGTGTGTCGGGGTATATCTTTACTCTAAGTGATGGATCCATCTACTGAAAAAGTTCCAAGCAGCATATAGTGGTTGACTCTGTTTATGAAGCAGAGTATATGACAGCATCAGATGCAGCAATAAAAGCTATGTGGCTGAGAAAGTTCATCACCGAGCTCGGAGTAGCACCCTCCATTGATGGTCTAGTCCTATTCTACTACGACAGCACTGGCACCATAGCTCAAGCAAAGGAACCGAAGGCACACCAACGGACAAAGTACATTCTGCATCGCTTTCATTTGATTCATGAGATCGTGGATCGTGATGATGTTGACCTTTAGAAGATCGACAAAAAGAAGAACCTAGTCGACCCCTTCACTAAAGCCCTGGCAATCAAGGAGTTTGACAATCATAAGTTGAAGATGGATATTAGATACTATGCCGAGTGGCTTTAGGACAAGTGGGAGTTGTTGAAAACTATGTCCCAAAGCCAATCGTCAGTCTGTTGATGGTTGAGATATTATAATTAATTTATTAATTAATAAAAAATATTTTGATTTTTTTCATCATAAATTTACATATTCTAATGAACTCCATTATTGTGATGAAGTTCTTATTGAAAAATGTATCCTAAAGCCAATCATCTAAGTAGTATATGATTGAAATTAATATATGAATTATCTAATAATAATTATAATTTAGCTATTTCATCATAAAAGTTTAATCTTTCTTAAGTGAACTCCTAAATTATGATGAAGTTCTTAGAACCATAATCAATCGATGAAAGAGGATTTATCGAATGGTTCTTAAATTGTTCATGACCAAATGATAAGTTATTAACAAGGATGATAACTTATTGAGTATAGGTCGCTGTATGCCATATGCATTAAATATCCTCAGAACCAAGTGGTGTGGAGATACTGGTATGGCATCCAGGTGAGATGTAGGAGTACATCTGCACTGAATGTAACCAATGTAGCACTCTACTATCAAGAATAGCTAGCTAAGGCCAATGGATATAAGTATCCCTCTGACCTGAGATTGCCATGGTGACTTACGAGTAACTCACTATACTTTGGTGCTGGACTGTCTGTATTTTTAATATAGATGATGGAAGATTTTTGGGTACAGTCAAGTACTTGTAGAATCGATGTCTGAGTCAAGATGGGATTGAATACTTCTGATTAACTTCAGAAAGAGAATGTCTCACTGTGTTTCAATTTAGCAAAACCTAGGTCCGGATAATCCTCATGAGGTATCATGGGATTTATAAAATTTTGAGACACAATAGAGATGACTTGTATGAGTATTTGACAGCATACTTAAAGTCGTCTTGAGTATTATTGATCATAGGGATGAATTATATGGTAACTATGGGCTAGGGTTCTAAGAATGTTGCTTTGCATATATTCGACCTATCTGGATGTTGGGAACCATTGCTAGATGGTAACTTTGATTGGTATAAAAATTAATTCTTGTACTACTGATTTAGGTTCGAATCTATGTGGTCACATACATTAGAGCTTGTAACCTAATCGGATGGTTAATTGATGATTGAGAATCATTTTGAGGTTAAACATTCAATGCGATTGATGTTTGACCTAATGCAAGTGTTGCAGCAGGATCGATTAGCAATTGGATTGCTAATTGGTTCAATTTGATTGAGCAATCAGGCTGAGATCAAGTTTAATTAAATTAAATTTAATTAAAATTAGTTTGAATTTAATTAGATTAAGTCTAATTGATTTATTGGATAAGCCAACTACTAGGGAAGAATAATTTCTTATTTGACTAGGACTTGGGTGCACCTGATTGACTTAGAATTTAAATCAGATTTAAATTTTGATTTAATCTAATTTAATTAAGATTTTAATTAGACTAAGATCATCCTTAATTATATTATATTTAATCTAATTTAAATAATATTTAAATTAAGTTTAAAATAATTTTGACCTAGTCAAACAAAAGGAGTCCCAGTTGGACTGGGACTCTCTCTCTTTCAGTTGCACCTAAGAAAGCCGACACCATATTTTAATTCTAAATTTTTTTTCTATGATTTTCATGCCTAAGAAATGATTTCCCACACCCCATTATCTCAGGAATTAGATTTAAGTTTGATTTGGTCAAAATTAGAAGAAAGTTGGAAATTGTTTCCTACTTGGAAGAGTCTTCTTTGATCCAAACTCCTCCCTCCCTTGTGCGCCAACTCTACCCACACCCCTCTATCTTATTCAGCCTTTTTTCTCTTAGTTTTGTGCATAAGAATCAGTAGTTACATGAAAAAATAAGTGGAATGGGAATCCAAGAGTTGGACACCCCATAGAAGTCCTCCATTGACTAGGTTTTGACCTAGTCTTGCAATAAAAGGTGGATGCCTCTTATGAGATGGTTTTAGAATATGAAAAATCATAAAAAAATCATGAAAAATTAGAAAAGAAGGAGGAGAAGGCGTGGAGGATTTGTGGTGCCAAGATTCTTGGAGAAGATCCCTCAATTAAGACATCAAAGGTTGATGTCTTGAAGAGACAAGGTAAGAGAAGATTGTCTTCTCTTATATTTTTCTTTTATGTTTCTCCCTTTCTATTTTATTTATGATTTTTATATGATAAAAATCTAAGAGAGAGAGAGAGAGGAATGGCTTGAGGAAAGATGGTGCCAAGATCTTTAGAGAAAAGGTCTTCATTTGGACATCAATCGTTGATGTCATGAAGGCATAAAGGTAAGAGAAGATTATCTTCTCTTTATTTTCTTTTGAGTATCTTTTTCTTCATTATTTTATGTAATTTTTATATGATAAAGATCAAAAAGAGAGAGAAGAAGAGGGTGTGGGATCTGTGCTCCAAGGTCTTGGGGCATGGTGATCATTTTTGGGCATGATCTGATCATGTCCAGATGCGAGAAGAAGAAGAGAAGAAGGTCTTCTCTTAGGGTTTCCTTGAGAGCCTTTCTTCTCAATTTTATTTATGAGATTTTTATAAAACAAAATTGAGGGTGTGATATCTGAAAAATTAAAAAAAAATTTAGAGGAGAAGGTCTCCTCTGATCCTAGCATAGAGGTGTTTTCAGGACATCAACTTTTGATGTCCCGAAGTTGAAGATTTGTCTTCTCCTAGGATTTTTTCTATATGTCTTTTTATATATGTTTTATGAGAGATCCAAGGGTTGGATTCCTTCCTCATTACTCCTCATGTTATTCATCTCTTGGATTGTCCAAGAGATTCAAAGAACATGTATTTGATTAACCATCAGGAGGGATCCGCTAAAAGCTAGCACTTCAAGCGGATCTTCATTTGATGAACCTTCGATCTATGTTGTAGATTCGTGTGGATCACCTATAGAGGTTGGATGCATGTGTAGCTCCAAAGGCAACAATGGATTCAACCATGGAGTTCTCGATCCATGCAAAAGTAAGAGATCTGATCTCTTGGTGACCTAGATGCGATCTAGGATTAGATCTAGAATTATTCTAGATCTAGGTATTGATGTGATCAATACTGCTCATGATTAATTTAATTTTAGATTTATATTTGCATCATAATATGTTATAGATCCTTGATGTAGGGTTTTGTGATTTGATTATATGCATTTGTGGATCAAATAGTTTAATCTATGTCTTCCGCTTTCGAAAAAATTTTGAAATCTATGTATGAAACCCTGCACGTTTTCTATCAGTGGTATCAGAGCATCTAGGTTCTATTATAACATGTTTATATATGATTTAGATTAAATCTAAAAATTAAAGTTAATTAAAGATCGCACATACTGCCATAAGGTTGTCCTGTTATAAGGTTAATCCCTTACATTGAAAAGGTTGTCCTAGTATGTGTTGATCTAAATCAAAATCATGAATTATTTAGATTAAATCTAAGAAAATTTATGATTTAATTTTTTGATTTAAATCTAAAATTTAGTAGATATTAGATCTATTTTAGATTATTTAGATTAGATCTAAATAATATCAGGATTGCACATACTGCCATAAGATTGTCTTGCTGTAAGGTTTACCCCTTGCAGTGGAATGGTTGTCCTAATATATGCTGATCTGAGAAACTAAAATCATAAATATGTTAGATGAGATCTAAAGTAATTTATGATTTATTTTTAGATTTTAAATCTAATTTTAAATAGTTTATGATTTGATAAACATGATGTGTTTTATGTTTAGATCTAATCCTCTTATTGCATATGTTGATATGTAATTTTTGTTTTGAATCTAGAATGTATATATAT
This sequence comes from Cocos nucifera, assembly GCA_006176705.1. Taxonomy (NCBI): domain Eukaryota; kingdom Viridiplantae; phylum Streptophyta; class Magnoliopsida; order Arecales; family Arecaceae; genus Cocos; species Cocos nucifera. Next base: position 35,411 of record QRFJ01005558.1, on the reverse strand, counting down.
GACATATTTATTTTATAGAAATTAAATCATGAACTTACTTTCTGCAAAACCCTAGATTTGAAACCCTAGGACATGATCTAAACAATGAAACAAATTAGATGTAAAACTATATATTGAATATGATTCATTATAATTTGAAAATGTTTCAAACAATAAAATCAAAAACTAGTTTTGAAACTCCATAAACCTAAACCCATAAGACATGAACTTAACTGAGAATTAAGTGATTATTTAGGATCTAGGTTTGTGATTTGAAGATTCTAAGATAATTTCATAAAACATGGGTTAAAGAAAAATGGGTTAGCTTTGATCAGGTCCTTAACTAGGTTAGACTTAGGGTTAGATTAAACATGGACATAGTTAAGAAATTGATCAAACCTAATTAATAGTTAATTAGGATTAGGTCATTTCTATAGATCACTTCAATAGTTGTAGTTGATCAAAGTTCATACATCTAACAAATAGATACTGATCATGGCTCAGTGGTCGAGCTTGAGTCTTTAGGCAGACTAAATCAAAACTGACAAACCAATTGGTGTCTAAGGTAAGTCTGGCATCCCAGACCGATGATTTTTAATTGGCAGCCTACTTACCTAGCCATTTCTGATGGTATCTAAGGTAAGCCTTGGCAGACCCTTCCATCGATCTCACTTACCTGGCCAATGTGGTTAATCAAGTTTTTGATTAGGTTGCTCATTGATTCGTGCTAACCCATGTCACATAGAAAATCAGTGAGACTGATTTTATTCAATAAGACTGATTTAGGTGCCTATGTACCGTAATTAATCATAGTCCTCATCAGTGACTTACGAAGTCAGTGGGAGGACTTGACTTGGTGAAGTCAGTCGGAGCAAATTGGTCCATATCCTTTCTATCCTTAAATCACTAATAATTTAAATCCTCTAAAATTATTAGGCCCTTAAAATGACAAAGTTATGGGGATAAAGGAGTCATAGCCTCCCATTAAGGTGTTTGATAATGGGTCTATTAACTCAATAATCATTGGAGGCCCAAAGGCCTAGTGTTTGTTGACTAATAAAATTATCGTCCATCATATGACGACTTGGATGTGTCTCTCTAATGATGGTTGGGTTGGCCAGCCAAAGTTGGGCCTGATCATTCATTGGTTGGATGTGCCGAGTATAGTCATGTTAATGGTTAGACCCAACTGGATCCTTTTCTGAGAAGGCCAAAGCCAACTGATCAGGGCCTGGGGCAAAATTAAAATTACTAGAAGTTGTTTGGAGAAATAATTGGTTATGAACCTACCCTTAGACGTACATGGGTGGGCCAACCAAAGTTGGGCTCATGTGCAGTCTATGTAGATTCTAGTACCTACTAGGAAATTAAAGTAATTCCTCGAATTGAAGGTAGAGGCTGTCAGTTTAAATAAAATAGTGGGAGAACCTTTAGACTAAAGTCCAAGTCTTTAGGCTTAAAATGATTCATATACAATAGGTCATTGTTCTCTATTAAAGCTAAATCCTAATTGCTCCTATCACTGTTAGACAGTGAAGACTTATAAATCCAACTTCGATAATCAGTATCGAAAGTTGAACATTGATTTAGCAGGACGAATGGGTTCGTATTGGAGTTTTTGAGCCCAATCAAAATAATTAGTCCAAGATTAACCCAAATCAGGCATAGTACTAATGTCTGAAATAGGATCATGGGAAGAAGATTTGTCTTGCTTTCCTTGACCACAACAGGCTGAATAAGAGAAAGGAGCAAAAGTTGCTCATTAAAGACATTATATAATAACACCTTAAAAATTCTCTGTATGTAATTCTACTACCTGGGTATTAGATACCAGTGGTCTTATGCAATTTGTTGCAAGGACTTATGGTAAGTGGAATGTACACACCCTAGTTAGATTATGTCATGGATGTCTATGTTTGGCATTACAGACTTAGTCATATTGACAAGAACAGGATAAATGGGTTAGCTTGAGAGGAAAACCTCGATATCAATGATTATGAATCATTGATAGCTTGTGAAACTTATTTTCTTGGAAAGATGACAAAGTCACCTTTTACTAGAAAAGGTGAAGAAGCCAATAACGTTCTAAGTCTCATACATAGTGATGTATGTGGACCTTGATCTTAAGTGCCAAAAGAAGACATTAATATTTTATTACCGATGATCTATCTAGGCATGGGTACATTTGGGATGAATCATTTGAAATATTCAAACGATTCAATAATAAAAATAAAAATAAACTGGATGAGGTATTAAAACTCTTTGATCAGATCGAGGAGGCAAATACTTATCCAGTGAGTTTGTGACATATTTGGAAGAGAATAGGATTCTCTCTTAGTGGATTCGTTTTCGAAACATAGTGTATCTAAAAGAAGAAATTGAACTTTGTTAGACATGGTTCAATCCACAATAGGGTATATTTGTCTGGCTATTGCAGCATTGTGCTCTTGTGACTATTTTTTTACTCTGAAAATTTATAACAAGTTAACCTATTGCATTGACTCCATATGGGATATGGATCGGGCGTAGACCTAGACTCTCTCACTTTTGGGTTTGGAGTTGATCAGTCTATGTCGTATATTTGCACACAAATAAACTTAGATCCTGGTCCAATAACTGTTTAAGGGTTATTAATTCTGCTATGCTAAAGAACATAAGATATTCATCAGTAGTAGGGCATTCCTTTTGGCAAGGAGTTCTTTAGAAAAGAAAATGATGCCTATCAAGTTGAACTTGTAAAAGTTTGACTGGTAGAAAAGAACCGATGTTATCTGATAAATCTACCAAACCAGATTTGATCAGATCAAATTCGGAGCCCAGTAAAGTATCACCTTTAAGGAGATCCGGTAGAGTACTACATTAGTCGGACAGATACTATAGTGTCTAGGTCCGGAATGGCGATCATGTTAAGCTCGATGAGAACAACAAGGATCCGATCACCTATAAGGGTACAGTGCAGTGGCCTGATTCTGAGAAGTGGCTTGGAGCCATATGATCCAAATTGAAGTCTATGAAAATCAATAGTGTATAGATACTAGTTGATCACCTAAAGAGATAAAATCCATTGGGTGTGAATGAATTTTTAATAGGATCAGAGTAGCACAGATAGGAAGGTAAGCACCTATAAAGCCCATCAGAGTATCATCTCAGAGTTTGAACATACGTTCTGAACGTATATCATAGTTATGAATAAAGACAAACCCTGCACTTATTATTGGGCAACATGTTTTGTAGTGTTATTACTTATGATGTTTGAGGATGAAATTCTCTTAATCTGGAATAGCATTCCAACATTGCAAGAAATAAAGGTTTAGCTATCATCTTATTTATCAATGTATAAGATTAGACATGATATACTCACTAAAGGTAGTGAGCAGATATCAGTCTGATCCAAGTAAGAGCCACTGGAGGATTGTATAGAGAATCCCTAAGTATTTAAGAAATACTAAGGTCCAATGACTCAAATATGGAAGTACTGACTTAAAATATATGAATCTTTTGATTTCAGTCAGAACAAGATGACAACAAGAGAATGTCAACTCATACCCTAATTGTAGGAGTAATCTGCTAGAAAGGTTCCAAGCAGGATACTATAGTTTATTTAGTTAGTAATGTAGAGTATATCGCGGCATTTGATGCTACCATGTAAGCTGTGTAGTTACTGAGGTTCATTAGCAGGTTGGGAGTGGCACCCTCCACCCATGGTCCAGTCCTATCATAGCACTAGAGCCATAGCTCAGGCTAAAGAATCGAAGGACCAGCATATTCTGTATCATTTTCATCTTAGATATTTGATCTGGGTGACGTTGATCTTTAGAAGATCAATGTAAAAGAAGAACTTGACCGACCCATTTGCTAAGGCCTACAAACTAAGGAGTTCTATGAACTCAAGTGGAAGATAGGATATTTGATATCATTCTGATTAGCATTAGTCCAAGTGGGAGTTATTGAAAAATATGTCCTACAGCCAATCATCTAAGTAGTAGATGATTGGAATTATTATATAAATTATCTAATAATAATAGTAATTTGGCTATTTGATCATAAAAGTTCTATCTTCTTTAAATGAACTCCTAAATTATGATGAAGTTCTTAGAACCACAGTCAACCGATAAAGGAGGATTTATCGGATAGTTCTTAAATTGTTCATGATCAAATGATAAGTTATTAATAAGGATGATAACTTATCGAGTGAAGGTCACTGTATACCATATGCATTGGTTGTCCTCATAACTAAGTGGTGTGGAGACACTGGTATGGCATCCAGGTGAGATGTAGGAGTACATCTTCACTGAACATGACAAATATAGTACTCTACTATCAAGAATAGCTAGCTAAGGCCAATGGATATAAGTATCCCTCTGACCTGAGATTGCCACAGTGACTTGCGAGCAACTCACTATACTTTGGTGTTGGATTGCCTGTATTTCTAATATAGATGATGGTAGATTTTTGGGTATAGTGAAGTACTTGTAGAGTCGGTGTGTGAGTCAAGATGGGATTGACCACTCCTAATTAACTTCAGGAAGAGAATGTCTCACTGTATTTCACTTTAGCAAAACCTAGGCTTGGGTAATCCTCATGAGGTGTCACGGGATTTGCAAAATTTTGAGACATAATAGAGATGATTTGTATGAGTGTTTGACAGCATACTCGAAATTGTCTTGAGTATTATTGGTCATAGGGATGAATTATACGGTAACCATGGGCTAGGGTTCTAAGAATGTTGCTTTGCATACATTCGACCCATCCAAATGTTGGAAACCATTGCTAGATGGTAATATCAATTGGTACAGAAATTGATTCTTGTACTATCAATTTAGGTTTGAATCTATGGGGTCACACACATTAGAGCTTGTAATCTGATCGGATGGTTAATCGATGATTGAGAATCATTTTGAGGTCAAACATTCAATGCGATTGATGTTTGACCTAATGCAAGTGTTGCAGGAGGATTGATTAGCAATTAGATTGCTAATTGGCTCAATTTGATTGACCAATCAAGCTGAGATCAAGTCTAATTAAATTAAATTTAATTATAATTAGTTTGAATTTAATTAGATTAAGTCTAATTAGTTTATTGGATATGCTAATTGCAAGGGAAGAATAATTCCTTGTTTGACTTGGACTTGGGTGCACCTGATTGACTTAGGATTTAAATCATATTTAAATCTTGATTTAATTTAATTTAATTAGATAATTAGTTGGACTAGGATCATTCTTAATTGGATTACATTTAATCTAGTTTAAATAATATTTAAATTAGATTTAAAATAATTTTGATCTAGTCAAACAAGAGGAGTCCTAGTTGGACTGGGACTCTCTCTCTTTCACCTGCGCCTAAGAAAGCCCAGACCATATTTTAATTCTAGATTTTTTTTAATGATTTTCATGCCTAAGAAATGATTTTCCACACCCCATTATCTTAGAAATTGGATTTAAATTTGATTTGGTCAAAATTAGAAGGAAGTTGGAAATTATTTCCTACTTAGAAGAGTCTTCTTTGACCCAAACTCCTCCTTCCCTTGTGCGCCAACTCTACCCATGCCCCTCTATCTTATTCAATCTTTTTTTCCTTGGTTTTGTGCATGAGAATCAGTGGTTACATGAAAAAATAAGTGGGAGGGGCGTCCAAGAGTTGGACACCCGATAGAAGTCTTCCTTTAACTAGGTTTTGACCTAGTCTTGCAATAAAAGGTGGACGCTACTTATGAGATGGTTTTAGGATATGAAAAATCCTAGAAAAATCATGAAAAATTAGGGAAGAAGGAGGAGAAGGTGTGAAGGATCTGTGGTGCCATGATTCTTGGAGAAGAGCCCTCAATTAAGATATCAAAGGTTGATGTCTTGAAGAGACAAGGTAAGAGAAGATTGTCTTCTCTTATATTTTTCTTTTATGTTTCTCTCTTTCTATTTTATTTATGATTTTTATATGATAAAAATCTGAGAGGGAGAGAGATGAAGGGCTTGAGGAAAGATGGTGCCAAGATTCTTATAGAAAAGTTCTTCATCTGGACATCAATCATTGATGTCATGAAGGCACAATAGTAAGAGAAGATTATCTTCTCTTTGTTTTCTTTTGAGTATCTTCTTCTTCATTATTTTATGTAATTTTTATATGATAAAGACTAGAGAGAGAGAGAGGAAGAGGGCATGGGATCTATGCTCCAAGGTCTTGGGGCATGGTGATCATTTTTGGATATGATCCGATCATGTCCTGATGCAAGAAGAAGAGGAGAAGAAGGTCTTCTCTTAGGGTTTCCTTGAGAGCCCTTCTTCTCAATTTTATTTATGAGATTTTTATAAGAAAAATCTGAGGGTGTGATATCTAAGAAATTAGAAAAAAATTTAGAGGAGAAGGTCTCCTCTGATCCTAGCATAGAGGTATTTTCAGGACATCAACTGTTGATGTCTTGAAGGAGAAGATTTGTCTTCTCCTAAGTTTTTTTCTGTCTTTTTATTTATATTTTATGGAAGATCCAAGGGTTGGATTTCTTCCTCATTCCTCTTCATGTTCTTCATCTCTTGGATTATCTAAGTGATCCGAAGGACATGTATTTGATTAACCATCAGGAGGGATCCACGAGAAGCTAGCACTTCAAGCGGATCTTCATTCGACGAACCTCCGATTTGTATTACAGATTTGTGTGGATCACTTATAGAGGTCGGATTCATATGCAGCTCCAAAGGCAACAATGGATTCAACCATGGAATTCTTGACCCATGCAAAAGTAAGAGATCTGATCTCTTGGTGACCTAGATGCGATCTAGGATTAGATCTAGAATTATTCTAGATCTAGGTATTGATGTGATCAATACTATTCATGATTAATTTAATTTTAGATTTATATTTGCATCATAACATGTTATAGATCCTTGATGTATGGTTTTGTAATTTGATTACATGTATTTATAGATTAAATAGTTTAATCTATGTCTTTCGCTGCTCTTTATTTCGAAAAGGTTTTAAAATCTATGCATGAAACCCTGCATGTTTTCTATCAGTCCTTAGGACTATTTAGTTTTGATAAAGAGATGATTTATCGATTAGTCCTTAAATTTATTCACGACCAAATGATAGGCTATTAATTAGGATGACAGCGTCTATGGAGCATAGGTCGCTAGATGCCATATAGGTTGGTTATCCTCTTAACCAAGGAGTGTAGGGACAATGGTATGGCATACAGGTGAGATGTATGGGTACATCATCATTGAACATGACCATCTCTAAAGTATTCTACTATCGAGAATGTCTCTGATGGGATATAGGTATAAGTATCCCTTAGACCTAAGATCACCTTAGTGACTTGCAAGCAACTTACTATGCTTTGGTACCGAACTAACTGAATTTCTAATTCAGTAATAGAAGGCTTCTGGGCATAGTCAAGTACTTGTGAAATTGGAGTGCGATCAAGATGAAATTGACCACTCCAAGAGTTGGAGAAGAATGTATCACTGTATTTCAATATAGCAAAATCTTGGTCATGGTAATCCATCAGATGGATTTGATATTTTGAAATACAATATGGACAACTTGATCAGAGTTGACAGTTAAACTCTGAGGTGTTCTACAAGCATTATGGTCAAGTGAATGAATTATATGAAAACTATATTTGTATGGATTCTAAGGATGGTGTTCTACACCTTTTGATCTATTCGACCGTCGGGTATCATTGCTAGATGGTCACTTCGATTGGTATAAAAAATTATTTCTATAATACTGACTTAGGTTCAGACCTATGAGGTCACACATATTAGAGTTCATGTTTCGATTGGATGGTTGATCAATGATTTAGAATCATTTTAAGGTTAAACGATCGATATGCTTGATGTTTGACCTAGTGCAAGTGTTGCAGGAGGATCGATTAGCAATTAGATTGCTAATTGGATTAATTTGATTAAGTCAGAAGGCTGAGATTAAGTTTAATTAAATATAATTTAATTAAATTTGATTTGGACTTGATTGGATCAAGTCCAATTGGCTTATTGGATAAGTCAAGTGCAATGAAGAACTAGTCCTAGTCTAACTAGGACTTTGGTCAACCCAATTTTCTAATTTCATTAAAAAATTAAATTAAAATTAAAACTAATTTTATTAAGTATTTAAATGGGTTAGGGCCTTACTTAATTGGGTTGGTTTACTCTTATTTTTATTTGGTTAAAAGACCTTGTTTGACTAAGTCAAAATAGGAGTCCAAGTGTGACTAGGACTCCCTATTCCTTGTGCCACCTAATCCTCACGCCCCACCCTTTCTCTTTGTATTTTTATGTGAATAATCTCCATGCCCAAGGTTTCTCATGCCTCCCTTTTCTCTTCCTTTTTCTCATATGGAAGTTTATTGGAAGACCAAGTCAAAAGCGAAATTAGTTTTGCTTAAGGATTCTTTGAGATAGAATTCTTATCAACCAATACTCTTCTCATAAGTGTGCTGACCCATCCTTTCTTATTTTCTTTGATTTTCATGGTAAAAGAGGAAATTTTTTTGTGTTCCCTCCTTACTAGCCCATAGTAGAAAAAAAGGTGGGGGCGCCCAACTCTTGGGCGCCCCAACACTTTCCTTATTTTGTCCTTCCTAGTCTAGGTTTTTGACCTAACTTGTACTTTGCATATCTCTTTATTTAAAAAAAAATTTTGGCTAAAATTTTTGTGGATTGTAGATATTTGGGAGGCCCTTTTTGTGTAGAAAAATAAGAGAAAAATTCATCTGGGTCATGGAGATATTGAAAACATAAATTAGGATGTCTAGAAAAAGAATAAAGAAGAAGAAGAGGATCTTCTTCTAGGATTTTTGTTCTAGATCTCTTCCTCCCTTTTTGTGAGCTTTTGAGAGGTGTCTTAGCATCACAAATCTTTTTCTTTTCTTCTGGTATTTTAGAGTATCTATGTTTCAAAGAAGAAAGCATCGGATCAACCATCGAAGAGAGATCAGCACAGTGCTAGCATACTGCACTGATTTCTTGCATTAGGATCTCTGATCGTGTTCGTGGGCTTGTGTGGACGACTCCTAGAGGCTGGACGTGTGTGCGGCTTGTGATTTCATCCTCAAGCTCAGATCAGTAAGTTAGAATATCTAACTTGCTTAGGTAATAGATTTGATCTATTAACATCATACCTGCATTTGATGTAGTGTAGATCTAGGTTGATTTGATCAACCTTTTCATTCTTGTTTGATTTTAATTTTTGATTTAATATCATACCTTGATCATATAATAGATCTGAGATTGAGGTATTTACATATTTATTTAAATAAATATTTGATTTATTTAAGTCTTCCACTGCATGATCTTGAAAAAGTTTTAAGATCTACCCGTGTGAAATCTTAGATCTGGTTCTTTCATGCGACACCTCAGGCTTGGCGTTGGAACCAGAGAGAAGAGAGTTAGGAAGAAAAGCTCTATATTGATTCCACTCTCTTGTAAAGATTACAATACATGGATTTATATACCCTAAGATTTTTGTCACATCACATAATCCTAATAAACTCAAATCCCAGCTGAAAAACTCTCCTTCGCTAACCCAATACATGAAAGCACTCATCGAGCCCATGTACATATATCTCATATGTTCTCATCCTCTGGATCTAAATTTGATCCATACATGAGTTAGCCCCATTAAGACTATACTGGTTCCATTCTTAAGATCCCTTGGATTAATCCCAATCCAAGATCAAATAGAAAACCTCATCCAGTTTTGTTCGCCACCGTCGAGCCGGCTCTGTCAGTGGCCAAGCTGGCTCAACTGCATCTTGCCTGAACCCTATATTCTATCTGCCTGAGATAGTCGACTTGACTGTGCCCTGATCCAGTTTGATTTCAGCCTGAGTCAGCTCGACTGCATATCTGAGTTAGCCCACTTGTGTGTCAGCCTCTTATCTTGGCTGATTCTTCTTCTGGCTTTGGTCCTTTGATCCACCTTGTGTCGTAGGTCTTTGAAGCATCTACCAAGTTTCTTAAGGTCCTTACACCTGAACCTAGGTCTGTGCAGGGCTGCACGCTGCCTTCACCTAGGACAACTCCTGTCCTAGCCCTAGGACTCATGCCTATCCCAGTCTTCTGGAGCTGACACCCTGGCTCCTCCCATGGCCTTCCATGGCTTGGGAGCACCACACCAAATCCTACAATCTCCACCTCGGTGCGCCCAAGCCTTGGCACACCTGGCAATATTTTTCTCCATGATTCCACTGTCGCTGCATATCCTGATAGCTATTTGTGCACACCATGCCACCTCCATTCTTCTTTCACTATTGAGCTTCCTTTGAGACCTTTGGGATGACCGCCTTCATCGTTGAAGACCTTGACTTGCTCCTATGCACCACCCTGTAGATTATAGGAACCCTTCTGCTTAGTAGCTACACCATTTGTCCTGAACTTTCTTGGAGAATCTACAGCAATTCCGTGCTAGTGTTCACTGCATACCTTGACATGGTTTCCTTAGAACTTCACCGATCATCTTGCATGTGCTGCTCCACCTAAAACTATGCATCTCTGATGTTGGTGTTAGGATATTAGTCCTTCTGCACTCCTCCGCTTTGAACTCGTGTGATATCTCTCTCCACTTGTGAAGCCACCTCTGCCCGGTGCTCCATCTGAAACCGAAGTCCCCTTCATGCTATAGAAGCTGACTCATGTAACCGACTCCCCTGAGGCCAACCATCCAATATTGCACTGCTGGACCTACCGCTATACCTCGAACACCATCGTTGCCCCTTCAGATCCTTTGTGCTTCGTGGATCCCTCCGAAGCTATCTCCGATACACCACACCCCACAAGCTCGTTCGAGACTATCAAGAGCTCATCTAACTCTTCACTTTCAATGACTAAAATGATGGAATCTAAGTTTCCTCCTTCCTCGCACTTCTTTCAAAGCAGACACTCCCGCTTAAAGTGTCTTGCTTCACCACACTTGAAGCATCTTTGGACCCCTTGCTACCCCTTCGTTGACCCTTCTTCTTTCCTTGCTTGGGCCTCTCTGACACCACGAGACCCTCCTAGAAGACCTCCCTCTTCATCATCCATTTTTGCTGCTCGTTGGACCTTAGCACTGATACGATCTCCTCGTCCATACAGCAGCGTTGTTACCAATGGATCAAAGCTTTCAGGTAGCAAACATAGCAGCAGTAAACTCTTATCCTCCTCTCTGAGATCCACCCTAATGTTGAGCAAGTCCATGCTCATTCGATCAAATTGTTCGATATGTCCCATAACATCCTCGCCCTCTTGAATTCGAAGGCTGTATAATTGCTTCTTCAGCACCAACTTGCTGCGCATGTTCTTCTCCTTGTATAACTGATGTAACCTTGACCATAAACCATTAGATGTCTTCTCTTCAAACATGCCATATAGCACCTCATTTGCCAGACAAGTCCTAATCATGGTGCATGCCCTTTTCTCCATGGATACCCACTTCTTATCTATCATCTCCTCTGACCTATCTTCCAAGGCCAAATCCAGTCTCATCTAAATCAATAGATCCTCCACCTTAACCTTCCACATCGTGAAACTTTTTTTTTCATCAAACTTCTCAAAACCTACCTTCAACTGGCTGTTCTCCATAATCGAACCAAATCAAAAATAGCCAATAGGTAGATCTAAAAAAATTACCTTGACTAGGAACGGTAGATAGTAGTCCTGTGATCTCTTCCTTCCTCACGAAGCCTAGAGAAAACCTAGATCTAAACCTCATTGTTGGTCTCTACTGATACCTGATCATCTTCCTCCTTCACACTCTATTGGGCTATGATACCACTAGTTGGAACAATCGGTACTGCTCGAACATCAATTATTCTGCCTACGACTGTTCGAAACCATAGTCGTAGATCCGTTTGCTTGCGCGAACCTGGGTGTTAATCCAAAAATATGAAGAAGAGCATAAATAGATGGTGGCATCTAGATCTGAATCTTAGTAGCAAAGTGTTAGATATGCGTGCCCTAGAAGCTAGAATTGGCTGACACTTGTAATACACATCTAAGGGCAAGATTATAATTTTGATTATAAATAATAAAATAGATTGTTTTTTATCATAATGTGTATTTGAAAGTATCTGTGATACATCTCTTGAGTTAATGGTAATGATAGTTCAGATTTTCAAGAGTTAAAAATTTAAGACATAAATTTTCATTATTAACTTATAAAATACTCTCGATCGTAGGATCATCATGAGGATGGTGATTGATCTGGAAGGTTGGTGTACGACTGCTTCTATAGGATAGATGAGTCTTGAGTCTATGATGTAAAGACATGGGAGCGAGAGTACAAGTACTCATTAGAGAATGAAGAAACTAAGTATGACCATCTCGAGCAGTTATGAGGAAGTTTACCTTTTCATCGATAACTGGCTCGAAGCTGCAGTGGTGTGTCTGGTTCTTTGACCTGAGGTGCATCGATAGTTCATCTTGAGAGTGTTATAGTTTGACCACACCATAACTTGATCTCCTAGCCATTCGAAATCCTGAGGTGTATGTTGGTTATAGCATGTTCATTATAGAAATTGGATTGCACCAATAGGAGATCTATCTACCTCGATAGATGAGGAGCAGTCCTATGATGATCATGAGAATTAAGTCCATAAGCCCATGACCATGGCAAAGTGAAATAATAGAAAGAGTTCCTATTAGGATTTTCATATTGGACTTGAATCGAATGATTAATTCATATGACGAAAATTAGGATTTGACGAGATCACCTTAATCCTAATCCGATCAGGACTCAAGATAGAGGAACTTAATCACATAGAAAACTGCACCGAGGGGTTCGCTTTCAGTTTTGATGGGTTGCCACCATATGCTGCTAGGTGTCACTGGTGGATTTTGGAAGCAATTAGAATGATTTGGATGATCGATCATACTAGTTGTCTAAATTAGAAAAGTTCTGATCCATCGGAAGATGTTTCGATGATGTCAATGATAGAGATCACGATGTATCCCATTACTATATAGAACTAAACCTTACTGGATCACACAAATAAGGGTTTGGATCTAGATATCATCAATTGGACTAATCTAGTTCAATTGATTTGAAAAAGATTCAATTAGATTTAAGAAAATCATGCTAGCACACGATTGAGCCTAATGTTCTCCTTCAACAATCATTAAAGCTTGTCTCAACTGAGCCAAATATATTTGAGCTCACTCGAGAATCGTTACTTAGTCTGACTAGAGCTTGTTTAGGTCAGAAAATGATTGTCTTAATTTATGAGATAAATTTGAGACAACACCTATCATTTTCCATCACCTGCTAAATCTTGTCCTTTGACTTTGGTCAAACGTTGACCTTTGACACTTAGACATCTTTCCATGTGTCATGCACCCATAGGAGAGAACATGGGGCTTTTTCCTCCTACTAAAAAGTAGAAAGGGAGGGGGTGCATGCCTAGGGAGGCATGCACCCCATGAGGATCATGCCTGGAGTCCCATACAGAAGGGACTCCAGGTTGCTTCATGCTTTCAACTTGGGTGGCACCAAAGAGTCCTCTTTGACTAGTCTTGGCGCCACCTAAGGAGGTTTATGAGGGGCTCTAATCTGACTGGATTAGATGATGTCATCCCATCAATTAGATTTAGATCTAATTGTATAAAGAGCCATGTTTGATCGGGATGATGTGGCACTACATGGCGTAGCAGGGTCTATATAAACCCTATGTACGCCTAGGATTGAGAGGTTTTACCCTTTGCCCATGCCACAAGGATTCTATCACTCCCTCTCCATGCCACCTTCTGGTCCTCTCTCTTCTATCCACATCCAAGACTTTTTGGGCTCGAGTTTGGTGCGATCCAAACAAGAGAAAGGCGATAGGAAAGGAAGAAGGCAGCACTGCTGTAGGAGACAACAGCTGATCTTCAAAAGATATTTTGAAGACCTTCAAGATCAAATCTAAATTTAATTTTTGGAGCACAGATTGAGAAGGAAGAGATCTCAAGATCCTACCTATGTGGATACTGGTAGAGGCCAGGCGCTTGCTTGGCTACATCCAGAACCTCAGGTAAACATCGAGATCATCATAGGGTAATAGGATTACCCATAATAAAAGTATAATTAAATTAGATTTAATTTAATTTAATTTATTAGATTAATAAAATTAGATTTGAAGAGTTTCAGATCTAATTTAGATCTAAGAAAAAAAAAATTGAAATATCCCTCTTGATCAAATCAGATCTGAACGAACCTGACTCGGGAAATAGGATTTTTCCCTTCAACTGGTATCAGAGCCTGGTTTTTCAAAATTTATTAAATCTAATTTTGTTTTAATTTTGATATGATAATTAGATAATTTTAGATGTCACATGAGATATGATTAGATCTAAAATCAAAAATTAAAAAAATTAAATAATCTAGATCTAAGATGTATGAGATGCATGACTAGACTAGGAATAGAATTATTCTATGTTTAGTCTAGCATAATCATAATTTTAATTTGATTAGTAATGATTTTCAAATCTATTTATTTATAATCTTTTAATACTATAGATATTATAATTAAATCTAAAAAATAAAAAATAAGGTTATTTAATTTTGTTCATATGAGATATGATAGATGCATGTCTAGACTAGTTGTACAATAGTTCTACAAAATTATCCTGAATAAATTTAATTTGATATGATCAAATTTAAATTTTATTTTTTATATGTTTATGAGATAATTTAGATCTAAAAATATGCATGATATGATACATGAGATGTATGCAAAACATATTTTTAAGTTTGATCAATTTTTATATGTGATATATGATGTAGATCTAACTAATTTTGTAGATTCATCATATTTTTGATTAAGGCATTCTCCTTGGCCGTCCAATCATAAGAACAAAGAAGAATTTAAAGGTTCTCTTCTTTCATTCGATGGGATGTTCTTATGATGTATAGGAGTGCTGCGTGATCGTCCTTAATTAGAAATCAAAAACTTATTTTCTATAAAACCCTAGATCCTGAAATTCTAGAATTTTATTTATATATTTTGTTTATGAATCCTAAACTTAATTAAGAATTAAGATTATGAAATATATTAGGTCTAAAATTAAGAATTTTCAAATCTAAGATATATTCATAAAATTAGGTTTGGACTTGGGTAGCTCAATTAGGTCTATCGGTTGATCAAATCGAATCAAGAGTTGGTTAGATGGGATCAAGAGTGCTTAAATTGACCAGCCTAATAGGATTAAGTCTGGGTCAAGGTCGAGTCACAGAGTGATCGATCAAGTTAAGATCTAATTAGGCTCAGTTTTAGAGTCTGGATTGTAGGCTAATCCGATTGGTTCTGGCTTGATAATTTGGTGTCTAAGATAAGTTTGGTAGATACAACCGACTGATTTTTAATTGGAAGCTACTTGACTCAAATACGTTCTTGTCGAGTTAATGGCATATTCCTTCCACTGGTCTCACTTACCTGGCCATATTTGCCGACTCAATCCTGATCTAAGGTGGCTAATAATCCAAGCTAACCCATGCCACTAGATTAGTCATAATGGTTATGACTATGTCAAGTCAAGTTTAAAGAGACCTAAATCAAATCTTCCTAAGAAAAGATTAAGTCTAAGGTCTTTCACCATTGTAGATATGTGGGCCCTTTTTGGGATTGATTATTCTCGGTTGGTTACAGTGGTTCAGTTGCACTGAAAAGATGGAACCATATCTATTTGACATTAGATGCTACGAGCAGGAGGATGGATTGAACTCAATATTTTGGATATGGTGAGAGACCCAATTAGGAATTCAATATGTGCAAATGGTGGGTCAGACTTAATTAAGGAGTGGATCAATATTTCGAGCATAGTGAGATTCATGAATTAGAGACAAGCCTGGGTGCACCATGATTAGAGAATCATTGGATAAGAGTTGTTCACTCATTGGCTAATCCATCACCAATAACTGTTAGGTGAGGTGATGAGTTAGTTGGTGGGACTGTACCACCCACTAGAAATCATTAATCATGGAGATTTTTGCATCTCTATAGAGGAAGTGTAGGGATCCGAAGAAAATAGTGAAAGCTAATTTGTTTAAAAATCAAACTCCTAAATAAATTGGTCAAGTCTTAATTATAAAATCTAACTAGAAACTTTGACTCTTTACGGGAAAAATGAAAATGTCTGCATCCAACCCACTAGCTCGTATCCTGGACACCCATAGACTGATCGGATCTAATTATAAGGATTGGCTCTAGAACTTTAAAATTATTTTGGATTCCAAAAAGTTAACTCATGTATTGGATTAGGATCCCCCACCTTACCAGCCCATTCGTCCGCTGAATAGAGAGCATCTCTTGACAAATGGATGGATGAAGATAACAAGATCAGATATACATGTTGGGCTCGATGTCTGATGAGCTTTAGTGCCAACATGAAGATATCAAGACTGTCCATCAAATGTTGGCTCACCTGCAAGAGTTGTTTGGTAAATAGAGTCACGCAGCCAAATATCAGGTCACTAAATGATTGTTTAAGGCTAAAATGCATGATGGACAGTCAGTCCAAGATCATTATCTAATGATGATCAAGGACTTGAAAGAGCTTGAGATGCTCAAAGTAAAGTTAGACCAGGATCTATAGAATGATATAATTCTGCAATCCTTGACTGATGCATATGGGCAGTTCATCATGAACTACCATATGCATAAACTTTAGAATACTCTGACCAAGCTTATGAATATGCTGGTTACTGTTGAGCTTTCTATGAAAGGTTCTAAAGGCTCAGTTTTTGCTATGGAATGGACTTCTTCTAAGAGAAAGTCTTTTGGAAAGAAGAAGAAGTCTGTGAAAAGGCAGAAGGTAGAAGGTGAAAAGAAAAAGAATGCAGAGCTGAAGAAGAAGGCCGCTGATAAAGAAAAATATTTCCATTGTAATACTGACGGCCACTGAAAGCGGAACTGCCCTACATACCAAGCATCCCTAAAGAATAAGAAAAAGATAGATCCTTCTAGAGGTATGCTCGTTATTGAATCTAATCTTACAGTTTCTTCTACATCCAGTTGGGTGCTTGACTCTGGTTCTAGTACTTATTTATGCACTTCTATGCAGGATCTTGAGGATAGTAGGAGGCTGAGGAATGGTGAGATGATCCTACGCATAGAAAATGAAGCAAGGGTTGCTGCTGTGGTCATGAAAATCTATCCCTCTTCGATTACCATCTGGCTTTAGACTTAGTACTTAAAGTATTATTATTATGTGCCTGCCAGCAAGCAGGAATTTGATTTCTATTTCATGCTTAGCACAAGAAGGCTTATGTGATTACCTTTTCTTAAGGACCATTGTAACATTCTTTATGAAAGAAATAAAATTGCAAATGGTTTTCTCTATTAATGGTCTTTATCAGTTACATATTGATGTATCCTGTTTTAACTATCGAGCAAAATGTGAATGCCAAAATGACCTAGGGATAGTCCAAATGATAGATATCTATGGCACCTGAGAGATTAGGTCATATAGCAGAAGATAGGATTAACAAATTGGAGAAAAATGGGCTATTGAGTCCATTGACTTTCGAGTCATATCCAACTTGTGAATCCTGTCTTCAAGGCAAAATGACTAAACTCCCTTTTGTTGGACATGGGGAGAGGGCCACAGATCTCCTTGCCCTAGTACATACTGATGTGTGCGGCCCATTTGATGTGCCGGCTCTAGAGGCAATTTTGTCTACTTCATTACCTTTACCGATGATCTGTCTAGGTATGGGTATGTGTATCTTATGAGACACAAGTCTGAAGCTTTTGAAAAGTTCAAAGAATTCAGACATGAAGTAGAAAAACAAACTAGGAAAACCCATTAAGGTTCTTCGATCAGATCGAGGAGGTGAATACCTTAGCAGGGAATTCCTAGAGACTATCTCAAGGATAATGGCATAGTCTCTCAATGGACTCCACCAGGAACACCTCAACTCAACGGGGTTTCAGAATGGAGAAATCGGACTCTATTAGATATGGTTCTCGATCCATGATGAGCTTCACAGACCTCCCTGATTTTCTTTGGGGACACTCATTGTTAACTTCAATCTATTTACTGAATAGGGTTCCCTCTAAAACCGTTCCTACCACACCGTATGAGATATGGCACGGTAAGAAACCAAGTCTGAGTCATCTCAGAATTTGGGGTTGTCCGGCTCATGTCAAAAGACAACAAGCGGACAAGTTAGAGTTTAGGTCCTTTAGAGCTCGATTCATAGGATATCCTAAAGAGTCATTAGGATACTATTTCTACATTCCAGAAGACCACAATGTGATTGTGAGTCGACACATGCCATCTTTCTTGAAAAATAGTTTATTCAAGATAGCGGCATTGGAAAAGCAGATCAAGCTTGATGAGAAAGTCTCACAAGCAGAACGAGCTAAGGACCAAGTGGAACCAAATCAGGTTGAGCCAATAAGAACACTACCTCCTCCACCTCGTAGATCGGAAAGAGTTTTCCCATCCCCCTGAAAGATACTTAGGTATTATTTCAGAGGATGTAGAGGAAATGTTCCTCGTAGGTAATGGTGCTCATGGTGATGATCCCAAAACCTACAACGAGGCGATATCAGATATCGACTCCGAGAAATGGCTAGAGGCAATGCAGTCAGAAATTGACTCGATGCACTCAAACCAAGTCTGGACCTTGGTAGATCCACCAGAAGGTATAGTACCTATTGGATGTAAATGGATCTTCAAGAGAAAGATTGGTGCAGATGGGAATGTGGAGACATTCAAGGCTAGATTAGGTGGCAAAAGGTTATAGTCAACGTGAAGGCATTGACTATCAGGATACCTTTTCCCCAGTAGCTATGCTAAAATCCATCCGCACATTGCTTGCTGTTGCAGCCTATTTCGATTATGAAATATGGCAAATGGACGTGAAAACGGCATTCCTAAATGGATATCTTGAGGAAGATATCTATATGGAACAGCCGCTAGGTTTCACATCCAGTGATACTGATCACAAGGTTTGCAAGCTGCAAAGGTCCATATATGGACTTAAGCAAGCATCTCGGAGCTGGAACACTCGTTTCAATGATGTGATCAAAAATTTGGTTTCATCAAAAATGAAGAGGAACCATGTGTTTTCAAAAGGGTCAGTGGGAGCGCTGTTGTCTTCCTCGTATTGTACGTGGATGACATCCTCCTTATTGGGAATGATATTCCCATGTTGACATATCAGTCAAGATGTGGTTGTCCAAGGAATTCTCCATGAAAGACCTAGGTGAAGCATCCTTTATTCTAGGAATTAAGGTCTATAGAGGATAGACCGAATAGGATGCTAGGACTTTCACAGAAGATGTACATAGAGGAAGTACTAAAGAGGTTTAGTATGGAAAACTCTAAGAGGGGATTAATACCCTTCAGACATGGTATTCATCTTTCCAAGAAGATGTGCCCCAGCACACCTGAGGAAATTAGAACGCATGAGCAAGATCCCTTATGCTTCTGCAATAGGGAGCCTCATGTATGCCATGCTATGTACACGACCTGATATAGCCCATGCTGTGAGTGTCACAAGCAGATATCAGTCAAATCCAGGTGAAGAACACTGGACTTCTGTGAAATGTATCCTTAAGTACTTGAGAAGAACTAAGGATATGATGTTGGTCTTTGGTAATGGAGAACTCCAAGTCCAGGGATACACAGACTCGGATTTCATGTCCGATATAGATGATCGAAAGTCGACATCTGGGAGTCTGTTTGTGTGCAATGGTGGTGCTATCAGCTGGAAGAGTTCCAAGCAAACAGTGATAGCAGATTCCACCATGGAAGCAGAATATATCGCTGCATCAGAAGCTGCGAAAGGAAGCATTCTGGTACAAGAAGTTTGCTGCAGAAATTGGAGTAATGCCATCAGATGCCATTCCTCTATACTGCGACAACAATGGCGCCATAGCCCTTGCTAAGGAGTCCGAGGTCTCACCAGAAATCCAAGCACATTGAGCGGCGATATCATCCTCATCCGCGATTACCTTGAGAAAAGGTTATGTTGAGGTCAAGAGAGTCGAACTCCGCAGATAATGTGGCAGACCCACTTACAAAGCCATTGGGCCAGCAGAAGATCGAAGCCCACCTTGAGAAGATGGGACTTAGACTTGTAGCCAATTGGCTTTAGGACAAGTGGGAGATTGTTAGATATATGTGCCCTAGAAGCCAGAATTGGCTGACACTTGTAATACACTTCTAGGGGCAAAATTATAATTTTGACTAAAATCAATAAATGGGTTATTTTCTATCACATATGTGTATTTAGTGTCTGTGATACATCCTTTGAGTTAATGGTAATGATAATTCATATTTTCAAGAGTTGAAAATTTAAGACATGAATAAATCATTATTAACTCATAAAATTGCTCCCGACCATAGGATCATCACGAGGATGGTGATTGATCCGGAAGGTTGGTGTACAATCGCTTCTCTTTAGTAGATGAGTCTTGAGTCTACGGTGTGGAGACACCGGAGCGAGAGTACAGGTACTCGTTAGAGAACGAGGGCACTGAGCGTGACCACCTCGAGTAGTCATTAGGAAGTCTACCTTCTCGTCAATGACTGACTCGATGCTGCAGTAGTGTGTCTGGTTCTTTGACCTGAGATGCATCGGCAGTTCACCTTGAGGGTGTTATAGTTTGACTACACCATTACTCGGTCTCCTAGCCATATGGAAACCCTGAGGTGTATGTTGGCTATAGCATGTTCATTGTAGGAACTGGATTGCATCAAGATGGAATCTATCTACCTCGGTGGTATAGAGGAGCAGCCCTATGATGATCATGAGAATCAAGTCCAGAAGCCCATGGCCATGGTAGAGTGAAATAATAGAAAGAGTTTCTATTTAGATTTTCACATTGGACTCGAATCGAATGATTACATCATATGACAGAGACTAGGGTTTGACGAGTTCACCTTAACCCTAATCTGATCGGGGCTCAAGATAGAAGAACTTAATCACACAGGTAGCTGCACCAAGAGGTTCGCATTCAGCTCTGATGGGTTGCCACCATATACTGCTAGGTGTCACTGGTGGATTTTGGGAGCAATTAGAATGATTTAGATGATCGATCATTCTAGCTGTTCTCGAATCAGAAGAGTTCTGATCCATCGAAAGGAGTTTCGATGATGTCGATGATAGAGATCATGACATATCCCATTACCATACAGAACTGAACCTAACTGGGTCACACAAACAAGGGTTTGAATCTGGTGATCATCAATTGAACTGATCTAGTTCAATTGATCTGAATGAGATTCAATTAGGTTCAAGGAAATCGTGCTAGCACTCGATTGAACCTAACGTTCTTCTTTTGCTATCATTAAATAAGTTGTCCTCTGACTGAGCCAAAGGAGTTTGTGCTCAATCAACAGAGATCCTTCATATGGTCTGACTGGAGGTTGTCCAAGTCAGAAAAGGTTGTCTTATTTGTAAGACATTACCTGCCATTTTTGGTCACCTGCCATTTCTTGTTCTTTGACTTTGGTCAAAAGTCTGACCTTTGACACTTCAGACATTGACCCATGTATCATTTGCACCCATTGGAGAGAGCATGGGGCTTTGTCTCCCCTACCAGAACCTAGGCAAGGGAGGGGGTGCATGCCTAGGAAGGTGTGCGCCCGATGAGGATCACGCTAGGAGTCCCATTGGACAGATTGGGACTCCAGGAGTCCTTTATGGACTTTCAACTTGGATTCGCCAAAGAGTCCTCTTTGACCAGTCTTGATGTCACCTAAGGAGGTCTTAGGACTCTAATCTGAGGAATCCAGGGGATCTCTATTCCCACCAATCAGATTTAGATCTGATTTCACAAAGGGTTGTGATTGGTTGGGAAGAAGAGGAGTTGGATGGCACAGCTTAGGGTCTATAAATAAGACCCTGTATCTGCAACCTCAGGATTGAGAGGTTCTATCCTTTGCCCATGCCCCAAGGCTGCCTCTCACTCCCTTCTCCATGCCACCTTTAGTCCTCTCTCTCTTATCCACGTCCAAAAGGAGTTTTTGGACCTTGGTTGGTGCGATTCAGATCAAGAGAAAGGCGATCAGGAAAGGAAGAAGGCTGCGCTGCTGCAAAGGACGACTGCTCATCTTCAAAAGAGCAGTTTTGAAGATCCTCCAAGATCAGATCCAGATCTAATTTTTGGAGGCATGTGATAGAGAAGAAGAAGGATCTCCAGATCCAACCCGAGTGGATATCCGGTAGAGGCCAGGCGCTTGCGTGGCTACATCCAGAACCTTCCGCTGCAAACATCGGATCATCATACAGGGTAATAGGATTACCCAGAACAAAGATAAATTAAATTTGATTTAATTTATCTTTTAATTTTATTTTATTAGAAATGAATAAGAATTAGATCTAAAGAGTCTCAGATCTAATTTGGATCTAAGAAAAAATTTTGAAATATCCCTCTTGATCAAATCAGATCTGAACGAACCTGATCCAAGAAATAGGATTTTTTCCTTCACAAAGTACTCCGATTAGGCTAGTCACCATGGCCATTTGGTCATAAGAGAAAGAAAGATTTAAAAGCCCTCACTTTTCATATGATGGGGGTGCACTTATGGCATGTAGGGGTGCCGATGTGATGCTCCTAATGAAGAAGACCAAAACTTACTTTTTGCTAAATCCTAGATCAAAAAACCCTAGAATCTATTTTTCATGCTTTGTTTTATGAATCCTATTATACTTAATTAAGAATTAGGTTATAAAAATAAATAGATCTAAAAATTAAGAATTAAAAGATCTAAGATATTTTCATAATACATGGGTTCGGGGTATGGATAGCTTGATTAGATCTAGCATGAATAGTTGATCAAACCAAATCAAGTATTGATTATGATGGGATCAAGAGTGCTCTATGACCAACCAAATAGTTGTAAGTTTGGTCAAGATCAATTAACAACCATATGTTATCAATCACCTTAAGATCTAATTTGGCTCTACAGTTCATGCTTGGATTGTAGGTGAATCTGATCAGTTCTAAATTAACAAATTGGTGTCTAAGGTAAGTCCGACAGATATGATCGATGGTCATTAATTGGGAGTTACTTGCTTAGATAGCATCTACAGTGAGTTAATGGCATATTCCTCTCACCGATCTTACTTATCTAGCCAATTGGATCGATTTAGTTCTTTGTTGGATTGCCGATAGTTTAAGCTAGCCCATGCTACTAGGTTAGTTATAACAGTTATGACTAATTAAGGATGAGAGCTAAATTAAAATCTCTCTATAAAATATTAAGTCATGCAATCTTCCACCATTGTAGTTGTGTGGGCCCTTCCCGAGGTTGACTGCTCTCAGCTGGATATAGTGGTTTAGCTACACTAGAAAGATGCAACCACACTATTAGGTATGAGATGCTACGGGATGAAGGGTTGGGCTTAATATTTTAGATACGGTGAGGATTCCAATCACGAATCCATTTCATGCAAATGGTGGGTCTGGCTTAATTTGGAAGTAGAGCAATATTTCAAGGATGGTGAGCTTCATGAATTAGAGATCGAAGTTAGCTATAATATATTTAGAAAAATATTGGACAAGAGTTGTCCACTCAACTGACTCATCACCAATAACTATTAGGTGAGGTGGTGAACCAATCGTTGGGATTGTAGCATCTACTAAAACTCTTTAATCATGGAGATTTTTGCATCTCTTCCAGGGGAGTGTAAGGATCCAAAAAAATAGTGGAAGCCTAATTTAATTTTAAAATAAAATTTTTTAAATAAATTGATTAAGTCAGATATAAAGTCTAACTAGAAATTTTGACTCTCTACATGAATTATGTCTACTTCCAATCCCATAGCCAGAATCTTAGAGACTAATAGGTTGACCAAACTTAATTTTAAGGATTGGCTCTAGAACTAGAAAATAGTTTTAAGTTTCAAGAAATTAACCTATGTCCTTGACCAAGACCTTTCTCCTCTTCCAGCCCATTCGACCATTGAACATAGAGCATCTCATGAGAGGTGGTCAGATGATGATAACAAAGTCAGATGCTACATATTGGCATCAATATCAAATGAGTTGCAGCATCAATATAAGGATATGAAGACTGTCAGGCAGATGCTGGCTCACCTGCAAGAGTTGTATAGTAAGCAGAGCCATGCAGCTCGCTACAAAGTGTCCAAGTGACTCTTTAAGGCGTAGATGCATGATGGGCAATCGATTCATGATCATTGCTTATTGATGATCATGGATCTGGGAGAGCTTGAGAAGCTCGGTATGTCCATGGACAAGGAGTTGCAGATTGATCTGATTCTGTAGTCTTTAACTAATTCATATGGATAGTTTATAGTAAACTTCCATATGAATAAGATCCAGTATACCTTGGCTAAGCTTATGAATATGCTGGTTACTATTGAAGAAACTTTGAAGTGTTCAAGGAGCTCAGTACTTGCTATAGAGCAAACTTCTTTCAAGAGAAAGTCTTCTAAAAAGAAAAAGAAGTTCACAAAGAAGCAGAAGATTGAGGGGAAGAAGGAGAAGAAGATAGAACCGAAGAACATAGCCATGGAGAAGGAAAAGTATTTTCACTACAACTCCAATGGCCATTGGAAGTAGAATTGCCCTACTTACCCAGTGACTCTAAAGAATAAGAGGGAAGGAAGACCTTCTGAAGGTATGCTCTTCATCGAAATGAACTTGATGATTTTTTATACTTTCAGTTGGGTGCTTGACTTTGGATCTAGTGCTCATCTGTGCACTTCTTTGCAAGGTCTTGAGGATAGCAGGAGGCTGAGGGATGGAGAAATGATTCTATGTGTCAAAAATGGAGCAAAAGTTGATGCCATGACCATAAGAACGTACTCTCTATGACTACCATCTCGACGCATTTTGATACTTAGGGACTGTTACTTTGTACCTATTGCGAGTAGGAACCTAATTTTTATCTCTTGTTTAACATAGGAAGGATATGTAATTAGCTTTTGTAAGGACCACTATAATATTTATTTTAAAAATAATAATGTTGGTAGTAGTTTTCTTATTAATGGTCTCTTTAAATTACATGTTGATGTTTTCATAAATTGTGTTAAGCAAAATATGAATGTCGTAGGTGAGGAACCAGATCTAGGATTTCTGGGCAAGATCTTGAAACTTTTTCAAGATTAGACAGCGAAAGACTAGAATAAATCAAAATTTATTCATAAAATTAGAGAAGACCCTAGATCTAATATCCTATTACATGATTATGGCATGAGATTAAATCAAAAATAAAAAACATAAGATAGAAGAAAAGGTGTTGATCGCATCAATATTTATCTACACTAGATTGCATTTAGGTATGAAATAGGGGATTAGATCCATATTACCTGCACAAGTTAGACTTTCTAACTTACTGATCTAGGCTTGAGGATGTAGCTCTGAGTTTCACATGCATCCAGCCTCTAAAAGATATCCACATAAGTCCACGAATTTCAATCCAAAGTTCGATGCTCGAAAATCAGCACGGTATGCTAGTATTATGCCGATCCTTCTTTGACGGTCGATTCGATTCTTTTTTCTTCAAGATTTAGACTCTCTAATTTATCAAGAGGAGGAGAAGAGATTTTTAGACCTAAGACACCTCTTAAAATCCTCTAAGGAGGAGGAAAAGAGGAGAAGAGAAATAGCCCTAGAAGAAGAACCTCTTCTTCTTCTTTGTTCTCTCACCTAGACACCTAGGTTGGTGTCTTTAGAACTCCCACGCCCAAGATGAATATTGGTTTTCTCACACCCAAAAAGTCTCTAAAATGTCTAGAATTCACAAAAAAATTAGTCCAAAATTTATTTTAAATAATGAGATATGGAGGAGTCCTTGTCTAGGTCAAATACCTAAACAAGGAATGTCCAAATAAGGCATGACTTGGGGCACCCAACTCTTAGGCACCCCGTCCTTTATTTTTTTCATGAACCACCATCAGATGTCATGCAAAAGATGCCTTATTTTCCATAAAAGTATGAGAGAAAAATCAGGGATGTGGGCAGCATACACGGGGAGGAGTTTTTGGTTGCTTAATGTTCTATCTCATAGAATTTAAATCAAAACCAACTCCTTGTTTGACTTGGTCTATAACTAATTTCCATGTAACAAGGAAGGGAGAGACTATAGGCATGTGTGAAGGCCTGGGGAGAGGCTTTTCTATGAAAAAAACCCTAAAAAATAGGTGTGGGGGCATGGGGGCGGGCGTGAGATATCAAGTGGTGCAAGGAAAGAAGTCCTAGTCTCACTAGGACTTCTAATTTGACTTAGTCAAACATGATTTTTGAACCAAGTAAAATCAGAATTAATTGAACCCAATTAGAGTAGGTCTTAATATAATTAAGAGTCTAATTAAATTAGATTAAATTAAATTTAATTCTAGTTTAATTTAAATCAAATTAAAAATTGGGTTGATACTAGTCCTAATCGAACTAGGACTAGTTCTTCCTTGCAATTGGCTTATCCAATAAGCCAATTGGGCTTGATCCAATCAAGTCCAAACCAAATCTAATTAAATTATATTTAATTAAATTTAATCTCATCTCACTAGCTTAATCAAATTAAGTCAATTAGCAATCCAACTATTAATCGATCCTCCTGTAATACTTGCACTAGGTTAAACATCAATCATATTGATCGTTTAACCCCTGAATGATTCTTAATCATGGATCAACCATCCGATCAGATCGTAAACTCTAATGTATGTGACCCCATAGGTTTGAACCTAAGTTGATAGCATAGAAATAAATTTTTGTACCAATCAAAGTGACCATCTAGCAATGGTACTCAATACCGGATAGGTCGAATGTGTAGAACAACATCTTTAGAACTCAAGTGGATATAGTTTCCATATAATTCTTCCTCTTGACCGAAATGCTCGTAGGACACCTTAGAGTTCAATTATCAACTTTGATCAGACTGTCCACATTATATTTCAAAATACCAAATCCATCTCATGGATTACCTTGACCAAGGTTTTGCTATATTGAAATACAGTGATACATTCTTCTTCAACTCTTAGAGTGGTCAATCCCATCTTGATTACACACTGACTTTGCAAGTGCTAGACTATGCCCAGAAGCCTTCTATTACTGAATTAGAAATTTAGTTAGTCCGGTACCAAAGCACAGCAAGTTACTTGCAAGCCACTGAGGTGATCTCTGATCTAAGGGATACTTATACCTATATCCCATCAAAGACATTCTCGACAGTAGAATGCTCTGAAGTTGGTCACGTTCAATGATGATGTACTCTTATATCTCACGTGTATGCCATACTAGTATCTCCACACTCCTTGGTTAATAGGACAACTAACTTATATGGCACACAGTGACCTATGCTCGATAGATGTTGTCATCCTAATTAACATCCTATCATTTGGTCGTGAACAGTTTTAAGAACTAATCAATAAATCCTCTTTTTATCGAACCTAAATGGTCCTAAGGACTTCATCACAACAATGAAGTTTGTTAGAAAATGAAAACTTATGATGAAAATGCTAAAAAATACTTTTTAATAATTAATAAATTAATTATAATTATAATATAGCTCAATCGTCAATAGACTAATGATTAGTTTTGGGACACATTTTTCAACAACTCCCACTTGTCCTAAAGCCACTCGACATAGTATCTAATACCCATCTTTGACTTATGGTTGTTGAACTCCTTTATCGCCAGGGATTTAGTGAAGGGATCAGTCAGGTTCTTCTTTCCATCAATCTTTATCATCTCGATCCACAATCTCTCAGATCAGATGGAAGCAGCACAATATATGCTTCATCCACTGGTGTGCCTTGGGTTTCTTCGTCTGAGCAATTGCACCAGTCTGTAATAATAGAGCAGGACCGGGCCATCAAAGGAGGGTGCTACTCCGAGCTCGATGATGAATTTTCTTAGCCACACAGCTTTCTTCACGGCATCTAATGCTGCATATACTCTGCTTTGCAAATAGAGTTTGCGACAATATGCTACTTGAAACTCTTCCAGCAGATGGCTCTACAATTTAGAGTAAAGATATAATCTGACATGCTTCTGCTATCATCATGGTCAGACTAAAAGTTAGAATCAGTGAACCCCATAAGTTTCAGATCTAACTTGCCATAAACCAACCATTGATCCTTAGTATTTCTTAAATACTTAAGGATGGATTTAACCACTTTTCAGTGATTTTCTTTAGGATTAGATTGGTATCTACTCACTACTTCTAGTGAGTATGCCACATCTAATCTCGTATATGTCATGGCGTACATGATAGATCCTACTGCCGAAGCATATGGGACTCTACTCATATGCTCTCTCTCTCTCTCTTCAAGAGTTATCGAACAATCCTTCTTAGAAGAGAAATTTCATGGCCTATCGAAAGATATCCTTTTCAAAATTCTCCATGATGAATCTCTTCAGCACAGTATCTATGTACGTGGACTTGGATAACCCAAGCATCCTCTTAGATCTATCCCTATAGATCTTCATCCTTAGGATATAGGATGCTTCACCAAGTCCTTCATGGAGAACTGAGATGACAACCAAATTTTTATTTCCTATAGTGTGGGAATAACATTCTCGATTAAGAGAATATCATCCATATAAAAGATAAGGAATACCACTACTAGACCATTTGCCCATTTATAAATGCAGGGCTCTTGTCCATTCTTAATGAAGCCATACATTTTGATTACCTTATCAAAATGATGTTCTAACTCTGAGATGCCTGCTTCAATCCATAAATGAATCTCTAAAGCTTGTACACCTTGGACTCATCTATGGATGTGAACCTCTTAAGTTGTATCATATACATCTCTTCGGTTAGCTCTCCATTCAGAGAAGCTATCTTCACATCCATCTACTAGATCTCATAATCTAGATGGGCAGCTATTGTAAGCATTATCCGAATAGATTTGAGCATTGCCACAGGAGAGAATGTCTCATTATAGTCAATACCATAACGTTGATGATACCCCTTGGCAACTAGATGGGCTTTATAGGTCTCCACCTTTTCATCTGCGTCCCTCTTCCTTTTGAAGCCCATTTACACCCAATGGGTTTAATCTCTTCGGGTGAGTCAACCAATGTCCACACATCATTGACCTTCATGGATTTCATCTCAGATTTCATGGCAAAGAGACATTTTTTGGAATCAAGTCTCTGCATAGCATCCATATAGGTGATTGGATTCTCATCGTTCTCATTGAGTTCGATGGGATCATCGTCTCGGACTAAGAAATCATAGTATATGTCTAGTTGATGCGATACTCTACTAGATCACCTTAATAGTGCAGGTACATTGGGCTCTGAATCTAATCTAATCAAATTTGACTAAGATTCAGTTACTAGAGTCGGTCTTTCTACCTATTGAACTTCATCAAATTTAACCTTAGAGGCAATAGTTCCTTTACCAAGGAACTTCTTTTCTAAAAAGATTTTCTTAAGACTGACGAACACTTTTTATTCTTCAGCATGGTAGAAATAGTAATCCTTACTTTCTTTGGGATATCCTATAAACACACACTTATCAGATCAAGGTCTAAGCTTATCTGTATGCAAACATTTGACATAGGCTGGACAACCCCAAACCCGTAGGTGAGAGAGTGTAGGCCTATGCTCTGTCCATATCTCATATGGAGCCTTTGCGATAGATTTACTTGGTACATTGTTCAACATATAACATGTAGTCTTAAGAGCATAACCCAAAAATGAAATAGGCAGACTAGCAAACTCCATCATGGATCGAAACATGTCCAACAAGGTTCAATTTCTTCTTTCTGATACACCATTATGCTATGGTGTTCCAGAAGGAGTCCACTGTGAGGAAATCCCATTCTCTCCTAGATATGTCAAGAACTCACTAGATAGATATTCACCTCTTCAATTCGATCGAAGAGTTTTAATACTCTTTTCAGTTTATTTTTCTACTTCACTTCAGAATCGTTTGAACATTTCAAATGAATCCGACTTATGTTTCATCAGATAAACATATCCATACCTGGATAGATTATCTATGAAAGTGATAAAGTAGAAATATTCACCTCTAGCACTGGTTCTCATTGGTCTACATACATCAGTATGGACTAGACTTAAGAGCTCAGTAGCTCTCTCATCTTTTCCAGTAAAAGGTGACTTGGTCATTTTACCAACAAGGCAAGATTCATAAGTTAGAAGTGATTCATAATCACTATCTTTGAGGATTTTCTCTTGAGTCAACCTATTTATTTTGTTCTTATTTATGTGACCTAGCCTACAGTATCATAGGTAGATATCAGAGACATTATCTAATCTATGGTGTTTTCTAGAAGTATACATTACACTCACAAGCTATGATAAAATGTAAATACCATTTTTTTGTTATCCTTATATTATTATAATATTATTCATAATGATATCACAATAATCTCTCTTTATTGATAAATAATAACCATCTTTGGCCAAAAGGCCAAAAGAGATTATATTCATTAGAAAGAAAGAATAATAATGACATTCATTTAAAGAAACAATATTAGTATTGAGAATAAGTTAAACTATTCCCATAGTTAGAACTGGAACAGACCTTCCATCTCCAACATTCAGAAAACACTCATTATTTTCAAATCTTCTACTAATTTGAAGTCCTTGCAATATATTGCAAATATGGACTATATTGAAAAATATACCCTAAAGCCAATCATATAGGTTGTAGATGGTTGAACTAAATATAATTTATACTTAAATTTTAATTAAATAAAATTATTATTCTAGCAATTTTATCACTTTATGCATCTTCCTGTAATGAACTCTCTGTGATGAAGTTCTTAGGACTATTTAGACTCGACAAAGGAGGATTTGTGATTTAGTTCTTAAATTGATTGCGACCAAATGATTCATTGTTATCTAAGACGACAA
Organism: Cocos nucifera; assembly: GCA_006176705.1. Taxonomy (NCBI): domain Eukaryota; kingdom Viridiplantae; phylum Streptophyta; class Magnoliopsida; order Arecales; family Arecaceae; genus Cocos; species Cocos nucifera. Next base: position 4,671 of record QRFJ01005558.1, on the reverse strand, counting down.
TGTTAATCAAGAGTAGGTCATTGTGTGCCATAAGTATTGGTTGTCCTCTTAACCAAGAAGCATGGTGATGCTGTTATGGCATGTATGTGAAATGTAGGGATACATTTTACTAATTATGACCCAACTATAGAGCTCTTTTCTACCAAGATTGCACGCAAAGGATATGGATATATGTGTCCCTTATGATATGATTGGTGTACAGGGTGGAAGCATGGATTTTAAAGCAAAAACATGAAATCATATAAATCAAACCCGAACCCTAGGACCACCTCATTAGTAATTAAATCATATAACATACATTTGTAACATAAAAGAAAGTATTAGAACATACCTCTTATCGCTAAATCCTAAATTGACCCTGATCGTCGGTAGCAGTTCATCAGGGGTTCCACCAGGTGCCCACGTGTTCACCCTCCAACGTTGATCCACACAGAGACTTAATCAAGATATCAGCACCTCTGATTTATATAATTAGAGTTCTAATAATAATAACTTTAATTAAAAAGGGCCAGACCTTCTTTGGTCTTTATGTTACCTTTCTTGCCTCTCCTTATCTCTCTTTCTTTTTCTTTCATCTTCTTAATTTTTCTTCCTAATCTCTTAGTCTTAAGATGACTTCTTGTCTTTATAAGGACAAGATCTAGACAAGAGAAGAGAAGAAAGAAAATTGGAGAAAAAGAAACTATTGTAAGAAAGAAAGATATTTTACACACCCACGGACTCTTGGTGTGCACCCCTATTTATAATGTACGTAGGGGTGCCAACAAAAAATCTCATGCCCTTTCCTCATCAATTTCTCATGCCCCATCAGCCAATCTCATGCCTCATCAAAAAAAATGAGACATAGACTTAGTCCAAGAGGTGCCTTAAAGCAGAAGGACTCTTGGACTAATTCTACGTAAGTTTTTTACGAAGAGTCGCAATATATCATCTTTGGCGCCACCCTTTTCATCCATTAGATCATGAAAAAAGGCCATCCAATGGCTCTAAAAAGGGATGCCCATTCAGCAAGAAGGCATGGAGATAATCTTTGAATTGTCAAAATCCCAAGAGACTTTGACTTGGTCCAAGAGACGTCAAGGAGGAGTAGGAGGCATGGAGTCTTTTGTGGCAAGGGGTCTTGGGTGACAAAACATCCTGGATGAAAAAATTAAAAAAATAAGAGTATTTTATCTGTAGAAGGACTCCTCTGCGCCCCATATCTGATGTCCATGCCAATATAAAAATTTACGTGATATAATAAAATGAAAAAAGTCAAAGAAGGTAGGCGCCAACAAAATTCATGCGCCAAAGAGTTCTTTGTGCATGAAAGACTTCCCATGTACAAGAGAGAGACTCTCTGGTGCATGGGATGTAGGTATGTGGCACCCAATCTGAAGCTCAATCAATCTAGGTTAATCTAACTCATGACCAAATCCTATTTGGCTCAAATCGGATCTAAATTAGCCCAAATCAGAATCTGATTCGAATCCAACTCGAAACTAGGTGCTAGGGTTTGCTACATGTGCTAGCATGTTCATCTTGCAAACATGGTCTAATCCAATTAGACCTTTAATCAATTCTCTTTATGTGTGACCCATTGGGTTTCATATCTAACCAGTAGTGAGTCTGGTTGTGTTTTGACCTAATCTGGTTAGAACTCAACCAAACTGATTTAGGTCAAAACTAGCCAACCCAATTTGACTTAATTTAGAACACCTTTTAATTTAATAAATAAATTAAAATTTTAATTTAATCAAATCTACAAGACATGATTGATGTCTAGCAACGTATCATGACTATCTGAAAGATGTAAAATTTTAATAGAAATACCAAAAATATCCTTCAGTGAAAATTATCATGCAACTAGATCCTTCGATCTCTCTGCATCCTGAATATGACTCTGGGTATGGAAATATGTCAACCCCAATATCATATTCATTTTTCTTTCAATCTTATGATGATGATTCATTTATTAGAAGTCATTTCTAATTTTTCATCATGCTTTGATCAAAGTCTTCCTGAATCATTATTTGTTTGAAGCAGGTAGGATGCTATTTCCTCTTACCAGGAGAGATCGATTCCATGTTAACCTACTCACAATCTTTATATATATATAATCTACCATATCTAGATCATCCTGTACATAACTGAGTCATGAATGAGTATGAACCAAAAATATGGATTTATATATATAAGATTCTATGGTAGTTTTAGGTCAAAGGATTACGTGCACAAATTCCACTATGAGAACCATCTATTGACATGTAGATAAGACTCCATTAAATATTCTCGATTTGGATCAATTCAGTGAACTCATTCTCTAATGAGCACCCATATTTTTGTATTAGTGTCATACATAAGTTGTTGTGAGATCAATCACCCTCCCAATCGAGCATATAAAGAATGTGCTAGTCTTACCAAAAAACATTGATCCCTAACTCAATGTCCCATCGACTAGGAATATTTAAATTAGGATTTTAAGATTTTAGGTCTCACTGGTATGATGTCATCATAATCCTAAAACCATAGTCCTAATTTATAGAGTTCATCATAATCTTAAATAAATAATAAGATACTGCATATGATGAAATAAATGCCTTTATTTATTAAAAATGTCATTACATGAGTCTGGAAGACAAAGAACATCCCAAAAAATAATTTGGCTTAAGGGCATATTCCTTTCAATCTCCCACTTGCACTAAAGCCAATTGTCCTTATATTTTAATCCTATACAATCAAGGTGGCGATCAAACAGTTGCAGTGGTAAAGCCTTAGTGAATGGGTCTACTATGTTGTTCTTTGTGTCCACTCATTCTATGACTACATCTTATCTTTCAATAATTTCTCGAACGAGATGGAAGCGTCTCAGAATATGTTTAGATTTATGATGAAACCTTGGTTCCTTTGCTTGAGCTACAGCTCCAATATTATCACAGTAAAGTGGTACTGGATTCTTAATTTCAGGAATAACTCCTAATTCAATGATGAACTTTTTCATCCAGACAGCTTTCTTGGCGGCTTCACTTATAGCTATGTATTCTGTTTTAGTGGTTGAGTCAGCTACAGTTGGCTGCTTAGTACTTTTTCAACTTACTGCTCCACTGTTCAGAGTAAAGACATACCCTAAAATGAATTTGCTATTATCTGGGTCTGATTGAAAAGTAGAATCAGAATATGCTTCTAATTTAATATCAGAACCACCATATACTGAAAAAATATCGTTAGTCCTTAAGTACTTAAGAATATTTTTCATAGTTTTTCAATAATCCTCTCCTGGATTAGCTTGAAATCTACTTGCAATGCCTAAAGCAGAAGCAACATCAGGCCTTGTACATAACATGGCATACATTATTGATCCAACAGCCGAAGCATAAGGAATAGAACTCATTCTATTTCTCTCTTCAGGTGTCTTTGGAGACATCTTTTTAGAGAGATGTATGCCTTGACTCATGGGTAAATAACCTCTTTTACTCCCATCCATACTGAATCTTTTCAGTATTAAGTCAATGTACCTTGATTGGGAAAAGCCTAGCATCCTCTTAGATCTATCTCTATAGATCATTATTCCTAGTATATAGGATGCTTCTCCCAAATCTTTCATGAAAAACTTATTTGATTGCCATAATTTGACTGATTGTAACATTGAAATATCATTCCCAATGAGGAGTATGTCATCTACATACAAAACCAAGAAGACTATGGTTCTCCCACTAGTTTTTTTGTATACACATGGTTCATCAACATTCTTGATAAAACCAAACTCTTTTACTATTTCATCAAAATGGATGTTCCAACTCCTTGGTGCTTGCTTTAATTCATAAATGGATCTCTTAAGCTTGCATACCTAATTTGGTCTCTCATTTGGCTCAAATCCCTTTGGCTATGACATATAGACCTCCTCCTCAAGAAAACCATTAAGGAAGGCAGTCTTTACATCCATTTTCCATATTTCATAGTCGTGGTATGCTGCTATAGCAAGCATAATCCGAATGATTTGAGCATGGCAATGAAGGAAAATCCTGATTTCCCAGTCCAGGTTCGTCCAGATCTGATTAGATCAAGAGATATATTTCAAAAATTTTCTCTGGATCTTAATCAGATCTTGATATGTTTCAGATCTGATTCTTATTATTTTAATAAATAAAATAAAATAAGATAAATTAAATCAAATTCAATTTACCTGATTTGGGTAATCCTATTACCCTGTAGATGATCCTGATTGCAGCGGAAGGTTCTGGATCTTAGCCACGCAAGCCTGGCCTCTACGGATCCACTCAGGTTGGATCTGGAGAACCTCTTCTTCTCTATCACACCTCCAAAAATCAGATCTGGATCTGATCTGGAGGATCTTCAAAACTCTTTTGAAGATCTGCAGTTGTCCTTTTGCAGCAGCGCAGCCTTCTTGCTTTTGTTCGCCTTTTCCTTGATCTGAATCGCACCAAACTAAGTCCAAAACACTTTTGGACGTGGAGAAGCAGGGGAGAAGAGAGTATGGTATGGAGAAGGAGGGAGAGGCAGCCTTGGACGTGGGAAATCTCTATTGAATTCACTTAGGATTAGGGTTGGGCGCAGGTCTTATTTATAGACTCTCTCTGTGATCCATCCTCTTCCTCTCAACCAATTCACAAACCCTTTGTGAAAATCAGATACTAAAAATTCCTGGATTGGTTTCGAAAAATCCTTCTCTCT